>CM033643.1:103189072-103231215 GCA_019512145.1 Engystomops pustulosus | reverse complement strand
AGGCTACTCCCCAAACCAGCACTTCTAAAAACCTTTTGTATAAGATCAAGTGTAGAGCGTTCTTATAAGTTTAGGATATGGCGGGTGATGGAATGTAAACAGATGCGCAAGAAGCGCTAATAGATATTGGTAACACATGAATAAAGCTTTGGCCTTATATTCTTTGTGGCATACACAGCATGGTGGCGACAAGTTTAACAATTGGGAAGCCATGAAAACAACCCGAATTCTGGCCTGACACAGCTACGGTGTGATAAGGGGACCACTGTATGGAGGCGAGTTCAAACTAGTAGAATCAGACTTAAGGATGCTGGCAGTTAAAACATATTTAGTTGTGGATATCTAGGCATGGGAGCTATGTCGACGTCTTTCTTGCGCTGCCGAAAGGCGAGTCCTTGTTCTTCGCTCCAATCCAAGCCCCTGTCTGTCTAGGCCTAGCAACTCCACCAAACAGCACTGTCTAAAAACCTTTGTATAAAGATCAAGTTGCGATAGCGTTCTTATAATTTAGGATACCTGGCCGGGTGAGGGGGAATGTAACAAAGCGAAGGAGTGGCGACCAAGAATGCAGATATAAATATTGCTAAATGGTAAAAGTTTGCCTATGTTTTGTGGGGCATCTAACACACAGCAGGAGATGGCGATCAAGAGTATTAACATTCGTGATGTGGAGCCAGAAAACAACCCAAAATTCCTGCCTACACACAGCTCGTTTGATAAGGGAACCCATGTAATGGAGGCAGTGAACATAGTAGTTTAATGTGCTGGCAGTTAAAACTATGTTAGTTGGATCTTGGCATGGAGCTGGCGCTCCACTGCCAGCGAGCTTTCCCATCCAAGCCCCTGTGCTCTAGGCTACTCCCCAAACAGCACTTCTAAGATCTCAGAGTAGAAAACGATTCCGTTCGAACCGACCTATCCCCCTCGGGAGTCTTCCATCCCTTCTGGGTCATCCTCGATCCCTCCGGTCCTTCCAGCCCCGTTGGGCTCCTGGGTAACTCTGAAGCACTTCATTATCGTTTCGGCTTGGAACCCAACGAAATTGGGATGAGAACAAACGGTCATGTGTTTAGAGGAATCTCTTTTCCTCGAGGATTAGTGGGGAAAGAGTGCCAGCGTGAAGGGCAAGCAGATCGAATGCTTTATTCTTTTTTGCGTGAAGCTATGACGCCAGGAGATTAAAGAGATGGAGGGCGAGGATCTGCGTAGAGCATCGTTTGAGAGGCGGGTCTTTATCCAGCTGTAAGAATTAGACTGTGAATTAGCACTAGTGCACTAAGTAGCCAGGTCAGGGGTGAGAAGAGAGTGGGAAAAGAGTAACCTTTTGTAGAAGATCGACGTGAAGTAGCGTTCTTATTATTTTAGGATATGGCGGTTGAGGGGTAATTAAACAGATGCGCAAGAAGCGCTGAAATAATATTGGTATTTGATAAAAAGCTGTTGCCATTATATTTTGTGGATCTCCCAACCAGGGTGGGCGACAAGGATTAACAAGTTTGATGTGGAAATGCCACTGCTAAATAGCTCTTGGCGGTGGTTCCTCTTATCGCCTAGGCTCAGGCCATTGAGCACCGGCCTGCTGGGTCGCATTATCGACGGAACTTGCTGCTGTCCTAGAGCTAAACGACTGATGCGCCCCTGCCCACGATGGTATCTTCGGAGGAGGATGAGGGGTGGAAGGAGGGGGTGGATGATGAGAGGTACAGTAGGCCTTTGAGACCTGGCCCGATTCGGCCCCGCAAAAAATTCCCTCCCCTCTCGTCGGCAGTATATACCATGCCCCTTTCCAACCCTCCCTTGGTCCCAGCCGTTCACAAGTTAGTGGAAGTAGCGTTCTCTCATAAGTTTGGGATATGGCAGGTGAGGGATGTAACCAGATGCGCAAAGAAGCGCTGAAATAATATCGGTTAATCATTAAAGTTTGCCATTATTTTTTGTGGATAACACAGCAGGGGGCGACAAAGTTACACAACTTTGATGTGGCGAATCCACTGTAAAACAACCCAAAATTGTCGCGGACACATCCCTCGTTTGATAAGGGTAACGATGTTATGGAGGCAGCTATAATGGCGACTTTTGGAGGTAGCAATGGGACAGACGTGTGGAGGCGGGGCTGCTATGTAGCAATTCAATATTTGGATAGTGCCTGTATGTGTCAGTCCAAAAAGTTTTCAAACCAGAGGAGCAGGTAGGTTGGCCCTCCAGAAAATGAAATAGATTGAGTGCCTGTAGGTGCGAGTCCAAAAATTTTCAAAACCCAGATGGCGCGAGGTAGTGTGCCCTCCATGCAGAAATGGAACAGATTGATAGCCTGTCTGTGGCAGTCCACAACAATTGGGTTTCAAACGCGAGAGGAGCAGGTGTCGTCGTAATGGAATTACCTGAGGGCAGTCGCGAAAGTCAAATAAGGGTTGTGGCGTAGTAATAATAGTTGAGTGCCTGTATGTGGCAGTCCCAAAAAGTTTTCAAACCAAGGAGCAGTAGGTGTCCCTCCATAAAAATTGAATAGATTGAGTGCCTGTATGTGGGCACTCCCAAAATTGTTTAAAACAGAGGACCGCGGTAGGTGGCCCTCCAGAAAAAATTTAAAATGTCATAAATACGAAGCTTGAAAGCGCAGTGGGCCCTAGTCAAAAAATAGCCATTTCCTCTGCTTTAGTTGTACAAAGAGGAGGAAGAAGGAGAAATGATGAGGAGTGAGGATGTGCATACATTATTCAGTGTGAGCTTCCTTCACCTGGTGGAAGATTGGAATTTATGAGAAATCCATGCTTTATTACATCTTAATAAGCGTCAGCCTGTCAGCGCTGTCAGTCGACAGGCGTGTACGCTTATCGGTGTGATTCCACCAGCTCGCACTGAAAACACCCCGCTCTCGGACACAGACGCAGCGTCAGGGGCAGGCAGAACCCGCCTCCAAGGCTACAGCGCCAGTTCGTGCCACCTGTCCCAGCTTTGAACCCAGTAGTTGTAGGGAGCTGTGGTGATCATTTTAGGACGATGGATGGTCAGCTACGGTACTCCCTCACCATCTTTCGTCTGTAAAGATCAGCCCTACTCTGCCGATAACGGGGGACAGGTGACAGTGTCTTGCTGGGGTGACATACGAAGGCTGGGGCAACGCTTGTAAAGCGTACCCTTGCCATGTTGGACAAACTGCCTGCTCGCCTACTCTGCCTCGCTACTTGTCCCCGCAGAACTACGCACTCTGCCGCTAGCTAGCTGTCAGAAGGGAAATACTGTTTTCAGCTTGTGCACCAGGGCCTGCTTGGTATTCATGCATTCTCACACTCCTTTCCCTCGCCAGGGAGAGAGTGGAAAGAATTTTTGCTTGTACCGTGGGTCCATGGAGATGAATACCCACGTAAATCGGTGCTGAATAATTCTTTGAACTACGCGAGGGTCACGGGATAGCATCCGAGCATGAAAGTCTGCCATATGCGCCAGTACCACCTGAACGCGTAAGAACCTTCACCTCCCTCCTGGCCTGACTGTCCATTTCTCCTCCTCCAACTCCTGCCACTCTCCAACTCCTCTTCTTGTGAGGACTGTACACTGGGTCCCCTGCTATTGTGTCTTCGCTCACAAGCCACCTGACAGATATCAGACATCCGCACCAGCCAGCTCCTCATTGTAGACTTCAAGTGAAGCTACTGTACCTTACTATACCCAGTTCTGGTGGAAGTGACAATCTGGGCGTCTACACATCAGGCTCTGCGCTGCTGGTAACTCTCTGATAACTGCGTTAAATGGATTCCTAATTCCACCTCTCTGTGCAGGCTACGTCGCACAACCAGGTCGGGTGAGCTGTCGGCACTTGGAGGCGGCGCTGCCGGCTGCAGCTGGAGCTGAGATGCAGCATCTGTGCTGGACTTTCCTGAAATCGCCACAGATGCGCGCGACCTTCGCTGAGCAATCAGACAGACTTGGGGTTATTTCTTAAGGAAACGCTGACATCAGATTTTTAAACACATATGGCCGGCATTGCACATGTGGTCCTCCTGTGCCGAGTTGCAGAGCTCCCCCCACTCCAGTTACGGCCTGTCCCCTCTAGGCAGACTTCCCCAAACAGCACTCTAAAAACCTTTGTATAAGAAGATCAAGTGTAGTAGCGTTCCTTATAAGTTAGAATAATTGTCGGGTGAGGGGAATGTAACAAGATCGGCAAGAAAGCGCTGAATATCTTTGGTAAAGGAAAAAGTTGTCTGCCAGTATAACAACTAAATAACAGGGCAAAGAAGACAAAATAAGAGTCCCCAAAAAATATGCTCACTCTCAAAAACCTCCAATCAACGTATCACCAATCGGCAAACCAAAACAACAACTACAACACAATTTTTGTGGATACACAAGCATGGTGGCGACAAAGTTAACAAGTTTATGTGGAAGCCATGAAAACAAACCGCCAAATTGCTGCCTGAACACAGCTCGGTTTGCATCAGGGACCATGTAGGAGGCAGTGAACTATTGTAGATACAGATTAGGTGGCTGCATTAAACATTTAGTTTGGATTCTTGGCATCGGACTGTGCGCTCCTGCTGCCAGGCGAGCTTTCCGCCAATCCCCAAGCCCCTGTCTCTAGTGCTCACTCCCCAACAGCACTTCTAAAAACCTTTTGTATAAACGAATCAATGTTTAGTAGCGTTCTTATAAGTTTATGGCGATATGGCCGGGTAGGGGGAAGCAAACAATGCATGCGGGCAAGAAGCGCTGACATAATCTTGGGTACAACTGATAAAAGTTTGCCAGTATTTTGTGGATACAACAGCAGGGTGGCGACAAGTTCAATTTGATGTGAGAGCCAGAAAACAACCCAAAATTCGGCTGCTCGCACGCTCGTTTGAATAAGGGACCATGTATGGAGGCCGTGAACTATAGTAGATTAAAGTGCTGGCAGTTAAAACTATGTTAGTTGGATCTTGGCATGGAGGCTGGGCGCTCCACTGGCCAGGCGAGGCTTTCGCCAATCCAAGCCCCTGTCTCTAGGCCTACTCCCAACAGCACTTCTAAAGCAACTCGAAAGAACATTTCGTATAAGATCAAGTGGTAGCGTCATCTTATAATTAGGATACCTGGCCGGTGAGGGGAAGCTCTGGTAACATGCGGCAAGCATATTTGTCGGCTGGAACAAGAATATTGGGATAGAAGCAAACGGTTTCATGTGTTTGATCATCTTTTCTGAGTGATATTACGTGGAAACAGAGGTGCGCCAATCTGAAGGCAACGTTAGATCGGAATGCCTTAATAGTTCTTGTTGCGTGAGCTTGCGCCTAGTTAAGTGGGCCGAGGTCTGTAAGCACGTTTGAGCAGGCGGTCTACCGCTGCTGAATTAGCGTGATTAGCACCTGGCACTAGTGCGTGGTCCAGAGCGTACACGAGAGAGTGGCGCCATCCAAGGTAACTGTTGTAAGTCGATGAGTACGTTATTTAGGATGGGTGAGGTAATACGGCGCAAGCGTAATAATGGGATAAAGCTGGCCATATGGGATTCCAAGGGTGACAAGGTACGTTTGATTGATGCACGTAAATGTTTGGCGGTCTATCCTAGGCTCGGCCATGAGCCCGGCCTGGGGTGCATATCGACATGCTGCTGTCCTAGAGCAAAGACTGATGCGCCCCTCCCAGATGACTCGAAGGTGGGGGAAGAGTGTGAGGGTACAGTAGGCCTTTGAGCTGGATTCGCCGCAATTCCCCCCGCATATAGTACGTCAGCCCCAGTGTTCACAACTCCTGGTCCCAGCCGTTCACAAGTTAAAGTGTAAGTAAGCGTTTCTTCATAAGTTTGGGATATGTGCGAGGCTGAGGGAATGTCAACAGATGCGCAAGAAGCGCTGAAATAATATCCGGTTAATCATTAAAGTTTGCCATATATTTTTGTGGATAACACACAGCAGGGTGGCGACAGTACACAACTTTGATGTGGAATCCCTGAAAACAACCCAATTTCGCGGACACACCCTCGGTTTGATAAGGGTAACGATGTATGGAGGCAGCTATATGGCGACTTTGGGAGGTAGCAATGGGACAAGACGTGGGAGGCGGGTGCTATGTAGCAATTCAATATTTGGATAGTGCCGTATGTGTCAGTCCAAAAAAGTTTTCAAACCAGAGGAGCAGGTAGGTGGCCCTCCAAAAATGAAAGATTGAGTGGCCTTGTATGGTGGCAGTCGCCAAAAAAGTTTTCAAAAAAACCGGGCGCGAGGTAGGTGGCCCTCCATAAAATGAATAGATGAGTGCCTGTATGTGGCAGTCCACAAAAGGTCTTTCAACCAGAGGAGCAGTGGCTGGCACTCTCCAGAAAAATGAAATAGTATTAGTGCTGTATGTGGCAGTCCCAAAAAGTTTTCAAACCAGATGGAGCAGTAGGTTGCCCTCCATAAAAATTGAATAGATTGGAGTGCCTGTATGTGGCACTCCCAAAATTGTTTAAAACAGAGACCCCTGCGTAGGTGGCCCTCTCAAAAAATTAAATGCATAAATTACGATACGCTTAAGCGCAGTGGGCCTATGTCAAAAAATAGCCAGTGTCCACTGCTTTAGTTGTACAAAGAGGAGAAGACAGGAGAAAATGAGTGAGGAGTGATGATGTGCATACAATTAATTCAGTGTACTATGCTCTCCTTCACCTGGTGAAGATTGGAATTTATGAGAAATCCATGCTTAAAGTATTTATTCATCTTAATAAGCGTGCGAGCCTGTCAGCTGCTGTCAGTCGACAGGCGTGTACCTTATTCGGTGTGATCACCGTGGCACTGAAAACAGCACCGCTCTGGTACAAGAAAGACGCGAGCGCAGGGCAGGCAGACACCCGTCCTCCAAGTGCGATACAGGCGCCAGTTCGTGCCAACTTCCGCAGCTTTGAACCCAGTAGTTGTAGGGGTGTGGTGAATCATTTTAGGCGATGGATGTCAGGCTACGGTACCTCCCTCACCATCTTTCGCTGTTAAAATCACCCATACTCTGCCGATAACGGGGACAGGTGAAACAGTGTTCTTCGCTGGGTGACATAAGGCGGGGCAAACGCCGCGTCTGGGGGGGGGTCGCCTTGACGGCATGACTGTTGTGGGGTTGGCTCTGAAATCTGCACTGCTTGGAAACTGCCTCTGATCTCTGCCTCTGCCTACTTGTCCCGCAGACTACGCACTCTGGCCGCTAGCCTCTTCAGAAGGGAATACGTTTCAAAAAGCTATTGGCACCAGGGCCTGCTTAGTTCATGCATTCTCACACTCCTTTCCTCGGCCAGGGATGAGAGTGGAAAGAATTTTTGCTTGATCACCGGTGGGTCCAGGAGATGAATACCCAGTAATCGGTGCTGAATAATTCTTTGAACGTCGAGGGTCACGAGATAGCATCCGAGCTGGATATCTGCCATATTATTGCGTCAGTATCCACCTCGAACGCGTAAAACTTCCACCCTCCTGGCCTGACTGTCCATTTCTCGCTCCTCCTCACTCCTGCCAACTCCTCCATACTCCCCTCTTCTTGTGAGGACTGTACATGGGTCCCCTTGCTTATGTTGTCTGTGCCCAACAGCACCTGACAGATAGTCACATCCGAGCCCCACTCCTCATTGTAGACTTGAAGGAGCTGACAATGTACCTTACTATCCAAGTTCTGGTGGAAGTGTGACAATCTGGGCACTACTTACATCAGGCTCTGGCGCTCTGTAACTCTCTGATAACTGGTTAACTGATTCCTAATTCCACCTCGTGGGCACGTGTGCACACACGGTCGGTGAGCTCGTGCCTTGGAGGCGGCGCTGCCGGCTGACTGAGCCTGAGATGGTCAGCATCTGTGCCTGGACTTTCCTGAAATCGCGCACAGATGCGCGCGCACCTTCGCATGAGCAATCAGACAGAATTGGGGCTTATTGTCTTGAGGAAGACGCTGACATCAATTTAAAGCACATGTGGCGGCATGCGCACATGGGTCCGTCTGTGTCCGAGTTGCGACAGTAGCCGCCACTGGCAACTTCACATCAGTTCCGAGCCGTTTCACAACACAACCATGCCCTGGCTTCACGTTCAACGGGGTGGGCCCAGCCAACAGATCAGTCTGCGCCGTCGTGGGCCTCGGGTAATGAAGTTTACTTGGACGTGTGTGGGCCGTGTATCGCCTGGCTGCAGCACTTTGAGCACCGCCTGTGCTGTGCTGCTTAGCGCCCCGCATCGCTCTGCTGTGCCCTAGAGCTAGCGACATGGATGGGTCGCCAGCCCGGAGGGTAGTGTCGGTAGGATGGACGGCTGGAGGAAGGGAGGGGAGGACGTCAAGTGAGGCAGATCTAGGGGCTCCGTTTGAGCACTGCGACAGAGGTAGGCCCACCCGCAACTCCCTAAGGGCGTTGGCAGTAATATTGACTACCGCAGGCAGCTCCCGGCGCCGCAGCCCTCACCGCGAGTTCCACCGCTATGTGCCGTCAGCGATAATATATATGTGGCCTCCTGGTCCCGCAGCCAACCCGTACCACCAGTCGTCCGTTCAGCGGTGGACCTTAGTCAGAAAATGTCGGATTGGGATTTACGCCACTTTGCAGGCACCTGACTGGTGTCTGACATCCATCAGCTACGTACTCCCTCACCATCTTTCTGTAAGATCAGCCCTACTCTGCCGAGACTGGGGACAGGTGACAGTGTTTGCTGGGGTGACATAAAGCGTGGCAAGCCTTGTAAAGCGTACCCTTGCCAGTGTGGACAAGCTGCCTGCTCGCCCTACCCTCGACTACTTGTCCCGCAGAACTACGCACTCTGCCGCTAGCGCGTCAGAAGGGAAATACTGTTTCAGCTTGTGCACCAGGCCTGCTGGTATTCATGCATTCTCACACTCCTTCCTCTCCAGGGATGAGAGTGGAAAGATTTTGCTTGTACCGTGGGTCCAGGAGAGTGAAACCAGTAATCGGCTGGAATAAATTCTTTGAACGCGAGGGTCACGGGATAGGCGCCTAGCATGAAATCTGCCATATGCGCAAGTACCAACGCGTAAGAATCACTCCCTCACTGGCCTGACTGTCCATTCTCCTCCTCCAAACACTCAACTACCTCTTCTTCTGCCATACACGCTGAAACGGAGGACTCAACAATGGTCCCTCTGTGTCTCCAACATTCTCCTCCTTTCCTCCTCATACCTCACCTCCACCTCCTCCGAATGCGCTGAGAAAACAGACTCAGGGTGCTTGTATCAAAAGGGAATATTCTTCCCCCGCTTCCGACTAATGGCTGCCAGAGAGTTTTCCACAGGCAAGCAGCGGGATGGTGAGGTGATGATGGCGGCATGCCACTGACCCTCTGTGTTGACTCCCACAAGTTACTCAGCACTGACAGATATCAGACATCCACGTCCACTCCTCATTGTAGACTTGAGGAAGTGACTGACCTGACTACACAGTTCTGGTGGAAGTGACACTGGCAGTCTACAATCGCTCTGCGCGCTGGTATAACTCTGGATAACATGGTTAAGTGTTGAATTTCACTCGTGGGCACGTCGCACAAAGTCGGTGAGCGGGCAGTGGAGCGGCGCTGACGCCTGCCCTGAGAGTGGCAGCATCTGGGCGGACTTCCTGAAATGCGCACAGATGCGGCGCACCTGTGAGCAAATCAGACAGATGGGTATGTCTTGAGGAAACGCGCACTATCAGATTTAACAATGGGCCAGCATGGCACATTTGTCAGTCTGCCGAGTTGCAGAGCCGCCACCAGGTTACGGCCGTTGTCACACAAAACCATTCCGGCCTTTGGAGGGTTCAGTCGGTGCCGCCCACAGATCAGTCTGCGCCGTGATGCCCGTAATAGTCTTGTTTGCGGCGGTGTGCCATTTTTCGCCTAGGCTCAGAGTTTGAGCACCGCCTGCTGTCGCTTAGCGACGGCACTGTGCTGTGCCTAGAGCTACCGACTGATGGCGCAGTGCCCACGGATGGTAGTTCGGAGGGAGGAGGTGGAGGAGGGTGGGAGGAGGAGGAGGCATAGTAGGCCCTGAAACACCTGGACCGAGGTAGGCCGCAATCCTCGGCGTCGGCAGTATATGAGCCAACCCAGGGTCAGAACCGGTCCCAGCCTCACCAAGTTAACCCAAGTGCCGTCAGCGATAATAGTGGCCCTGCGCAGCATCATCCACGTGTCCGTGGTCAGGGTGGACCTGTCAGAAATCGGCGTTGGTCAGGGCACGGATGATCGTTGTCTGACACGTGTGGTGCAGGGCTGGGACGGCACATCGGGAAAAGTAGTGTGGTGGGGACCCGAATACCGAGGGGCGGCCGCGCATTGAGGTTGCGAAAAGGCCTCGGTCTCTACTAGCCTAAGGCAGCATCTCCAGGCTAAGCAATCTGGAGATGTGCAATTCAAGGGCTGGGGCGTGCGGTGGGTTGCACTATATTGCGTTTCCGCTCCAGCGTCGGGGTATGAGAGCTGAACGCTGGTGGAGCTGTGGAGGATGTGGAGGCGACGATGGGGTTTTTTGTGGCAGGGTCCTGGGCAGGGGCTGACTAGCAGCTGACACAGGGGAAGGAGCAGTGGTGTGCACGGGCGGAGGTGAAGGGCTTGTTGCCACTGAGGGGGTGTTAGCATTCATATGCCGCGCATACTGGTGGTAGTTAAGCAGTAGTGGTGAAACCCCTGATGATGCCTGGTTTGGACCAAATGTTGCACACCACAGTCCGTCGGTCATCCGGTGTTTCCTTAAAAGAACCTCCAACTTTGAAGATCTAGCCCTCGCCGCAAGAGCCCTCACCACGGCGAGTCACTAGTGACAGTGGCGCTGATGCACCAGCTCTGGCCCGCCTCTCCGTCTGGCCCACCACTGCCTCTTCCAACCTGTTTCAGGTCGAGGACTCTCCTCCGTCTCAGAAGCAACTGTGTTCACCCGCCTCTCACAGCTTGGGTCTGTCACCTCATTCTCCTCGATCCCTCAGTCTCGATCCCCCCCGGACTTCCTGCCCTGACAACAACTTCCCCACTGTCTGAACAACCGTGTCTCCTAATCGTCGAGACACCTCTTTACACACTTCCACTACGTCAGAAGGTCACATCACCCACAGACTGGTGACTGGTGGAAAACCTGGGCATCGGAAAATTGCTCAGCAGCAACGGACAAGTGGTTTGTGACTGTGGAGGGTGCAGAAAAACGTTCCTCAGCAGTATGCCGGTTCAAATGCCAAATTTTCCTGGGAGGGGCAGATGGGGGGGAGGAGGCGAGGTGCAGGAGCTGGAGGAGTGGCGATTTCCGGTGGACATGGGTGGACTGCGTGGAAGCTGACTGGTGGTGGACAAATTGCTCGAAGCATTGTCGCAATCCACGACATCACCGGTTCGCACTGTTCTGGCCTCAAACAGTGCTTACCACGAGTCCCAGAACTTCAGACATGAACTAGGGAGTGTAGCTCTGCGGCGTTCCCCTGATCCCTATCAGCAGTGGTGTCTCACCCCGCCCAGGACCACGGCCTCTGACACCCTGCAGTAGTGGACGCCCACGTCCCCGCCTCGTCTACCCCTAGCCCTCGGGTTTAACATTTAAAATAAGAGTTAAACTTTATTTTTTTTTACTTTTGTTTTTTTTTGTGTTTTTTTTTTTGTTTTTTTTTTTTGTGTTTTTTTGAGTTTTTAAACCAAAACAATGCTATCCTTGCTATGGCTATTTTCTAGCCAAGTATCAAGGAAGCACAGGTACTATGCCAGATGAGATGCAACTGAGTTATTGCCTAATGAGAATCCAACCCTACTGACGTTTGCACTCGGCCTTTTGTATGGTTGTGCGCACTAAGCGCAGCAAAACAAGCGGGTCGACAAGTCCCAACTACAAATTAGCTCAGAATTGGCAAATTACATGCAATGCAGAAACTACAGCACCAGCAGATCAACCAGAAATCAAATATATAGAACGCTACTGTAGGCTTCAAAGATCAAAGAAGAGTTGTGTATTCTCCGATGGCTATTTTTAGCAAAGTATCACGGAAGCAGCAGTATAGCCGGATGAGATGACACTGAGTTAGGCATAATAGAATCCAACCCTAATGAATTTTGCCCCTCGGCCTTGCTATGGATTAGTGCGCCACTAAGCGGCAGAACACAGCGGGTCGCCAGTCTCACTACATTGCTCAGAATTGGCAAGTCACATGCACTGCAGAAAAACTACAGCACCAGCAGACTCAACCAGAAAATTCAATTATATAGGAACGTTACTGTAGGGCTTCAAGATAGAGCAAGAAGCTGTGTATCTCTATGGCTATTTTTAGCCCAAGGTATCAAAGGAAACATACTATGACCGGAATGAGGATGACACTGAGGTTATTGCATAATAGAAATCCAACCCCTATGAATTTTGCCACTTCGGCTTTCATGGATAGGGCGCACTAAGCCGCAGAACACAGCGTCGCAAGTCCCACTACAAATGATCAGAATGGCAGTACTGCACGCAGCAAACTACAGCCACCAGCAGATCAACCAGAAATCAAAATATATCGAACGTACGTGTGGGCTTCAAGATCAAGAAGCTGTTTGTATTCTCCTATGGCATGTTTCGGCAAAGTATCAACGGAAGACAAGTACTATGGCCGGATTGAGATTGAAACGAGTTATTGACCTCATAGAAATCCAACCCCTACTGAATTTTGCCCTTCGGCCTGTGTATGGATATGTGCGCCCACTAAGCGCAGAACACAGCGTCGCACAAGTCCCACTACAAAATTGCTCCAGAATTGGCAGAGTACATGCACTGCAGGGAAATACGCCACCGCAGCAGATAACAGAAAATAAATATATAGAAGTACTTTTTTGGGTTTTTTAGGGGCTTCAAGCAAGTGTTTGTTCTCCTATGGCGATTTTATAGCCAAGTTCAAAGGAAGCCACAGTACTAGACCAGTGAGATGACACTGAGTTTATTGCCTAAAGAAATCCAACCCCACTGAATTTTGCCACTCGGCCGTTTGCTAGGCATTGTGCCGCATAAGCGACAGAAACAGCGGTCGCAGTCTCACTACAATTGCTCAGAATGGCAAGTTACATGTGCACTGCAGAAACACTACAGCACCAGCAGCAGCATCAACCAGAAATCAAAATTTAAGACGCTACAGGCTTCAAGAAGCTGTTTGTATTCTCCTATGGCATTTCTAGCCAAAGTATCAAAGGAGCACAGTACTATGCCAGATGAGATGACACTGAGTATTGCCTAATAGAAATCCAAACCCATACTAATTTGCCACTTCAGCGCTTTGTATGGAATGTGCGCCAACTAAGCGCAGAACACAGCGGTCGCAAGTCTCTCACTACAAATTGCTCAGATTGGCCAAGTACATGCACTGCAGAAAATACAGCCACCGCAGATCAACCAGAAATCAAAATTATAGAACGTACTTAGGCTTCAAAGAAGCTGTTTGTATTTCCTATGGGCTATTTCTAGCACCAAGACAAGGAAGCACAGTACTATGCAGATGAGATGGACACTGAGTTTGCCTCTAGAATCCAACCCTACGAATTTGCCACTCGGCCTTGCTATGGAGTATGTGCGCCACTAGCGCAGAACACAGCGGTCGCAAGTTCACTACAAGTTGACTCAGAATTGGCAAGTACATTGCACTGCAGAAAATACAGCACCCGCCAGAATCAACCAGATTCAAATAGATAGAAACGCTACGTAGGCTTCAAGAAGCTGTTTGGGTATGGTCTCTGGCATTTCTAGCAAGTATCAAAAGGAAGCACGACTATGCAAGATGAGATGAACACTGGTTAGTTGCAATAGAAATCCAACCCCTACTTAATTTGCACATAAGCTTTGCTAGGATATGTGGCCACAAGCGCAGAACACAGCGGTCGGCCATAAGTCTCATACCAAATTGCTCAGGAATTAGGCAAGTACATGCACTTGCAGAAAATTACAGCCACAGCAGATAAAACAGAACATCAAATATATAGAACGCTACTGTAGGCTTCAAAGAAGCGTGTTTGTATCTCCTATACGCTAGTTTCTAGCAAAGTATCAAAGAGAAGAGAAGTACATGCAAGATGAGATGACACGAGTTATGGCCTAATAGAAATCCAACCCCTATGATTTTGCCACTTCAGTCCTTGCGTATGGATATGTGAGCACTACAGCGCGAACACAGCGTGCAAGTCTCACTACAATGCTGAGAATTGGCAAGTACAGCATGCAGAAAAACTACAAGCCACAGCCGATCAACCAGAAATCAAAAATAATAAACGCTACGTAGGTCAAGAAGCTTTTGTTGTATTCTCTATGGCTATTTCTAGCCAAGTATCAAGGAAAGCACACTATTGCAGCTGACGATGGACACGAGTTATTGCCTAAAGATAAATCCAACCCCTACTATATTTTGCCACTTCAGCCTTTGCTCTGGCATATGTGCGCCACTACAGCGCGAAACACCAGCGGTCGACAGTCTCACTACAAAATGTCAGAATTGGCAAGTACATGCACTGCAGAGAAACTACAGCCACCAGCAGATCAAGCAGAAATCAAATATATAGCACGTACTGTAGGCTTCAAGAAGCTGTTGTTTCTCCTATGGCTATTTTTAGCCAAGTATCAAAGGAAGCACAGTAATATGCCAGATGAGATGACACTGAGTTAGTGCCTAATAGAAATCCAACCCCTACTGAATTTTGCCACTTCAGCCTTTGCTGGGGATATTGTGCGCCACTAAGGCGAACACAGCGGTCGCAAGTCTCATACAAATTGCTCAGAATTGGCAAGTACATGCACTGCAGAAACTAAGCCACCACAGATCAACCAGAAAATCAATATATAGAACGCTATTGTAGGCTTCAGAACGCTGTTTGTTCTCCTATGGCATTTTCTAGCCAAGTATCAAAGGAAGCACACCACTACATGCCAGATAAGGATGACACTGAGTTATTGCCCCTAATAGAAATCCAAACCCCTACTGAATTTCCCACTTCGGTCTTTGCTATGGATTGTGTGCCATAAGAGCTAGACACAACGGTAGCAAGTCCCCCTGCTAATTCCTCACAAAATGGGTAAAAGATGCAAATTTAAAATAAAAAAGAGAACGTTATGTAGCCCCCCTAAGAAGGGATTTGGGTTCTTTGAGAATCACTCCTGCCTAACAGTAAGCTAATAGAACACCCTAACGCTTTCCCTGAGCAGCAGCAGCTCTCTCCCTAGCGGCATCCAGAGACAGAATGATCCGAGCAGCGCGGCCAGCGGCTAGTCTATCCCAGGGTCACCTGATCTGGCCAGCCAACCACTGCTATCGACGTGTAAGGGTACCACGTCATGCTGGGTGGAGTGCAGAGTCTCCTGGCTTGTGATTGGCTCTGTTTCTGGCCGCCAAAAAGCAAAACGGCGGGAGCTGCCATTTTCTCGAGCGGGCGAAGTATTCGTCCGAGTAACGAGCAGTTTCGAGTACCCTAATGCTCGACCGAGCATCAAGCTCGGACGAGCATGTTCGCTCATCTCTAGTTACTAGTGCTGGTATAATAACATAAAATCTACTTAGGCACGGATGCTACAGATGCAAAAATACATATTTTGGCAGAGAGGGAGATGAATTTATTTTATAAACATGCTTTATAGTTACTTATAAACAGTTTTTACTGTCCTACTACTTACATTTGGGATACTATGATCCTTAGTATGGTAGACTGCAGTTTGACCAAGTCAGGCTTAGCCCAATAAACTTATTTACATGGCAAACACAGAAATCTTGTTCAGACCTCTGGCTGCTATTGCCATTGGATATGGAGGCTGTGAGAAAAAGTGGACAAAGATATTGAAAAAAGACAACATTTACTAAAAAAAACTGTGCAAACTGCACTATGCACTGTCTGTGTAGTGTGCAGAGGGTCCTATATTCATGATTTGTGGCTTCCGTTCTTCATGAATCTGGCACCCTCTGCACTGCACCGACAGAGTGCACCTTTAACATGGGACATGCACCACATTTTTGTCAGACTTTGCATGATAAATATGTAGCACATTCCGACATTGCACCAGAACGCCCTTTTCAGTGACATATGTGGCACAGGCACTTCTTAAATACATGTGCAAGCAGTTTGCACAATGTCTGCCAGAAAGCAGGCACAATGACCTCAGTAAATGTGTCCCATGCAAAGTTCATGGCTGTGAGAAGGAATTGAAGGGGCACAGGTTGCAGGCTCAGGAAAATGAGGATCCATGCACTGAGCTCCTGCTGTCCTTGTAAGGATGCTCACACTCATTTCTGGTGTTCTTAGAGAAGATCCTTGCACTCTGCTCCTGACAGCTACTTGTGGACATTTGATTGATATACACACAGCGCTTCAACATGAGGAGAAAATATCCACTGGATACAAGGTACTGGATAAAGAAATTTATAGTGTCTATTGGAAGGTGGAAAAGCATAAACTACATATTTTTTTCCCACATTATGTAAAATAGTTAAAATGTAGAAACAAAAACCTTATTATGGTATCACTGTAATCGTACTGACCAGTAGAATGACAATAACATGCAGTGACCAGCAAATAAATGTAAAAAATCAATCACAGAATTGAAGTTATTTCTACTCCACCCCTTAAAAAATTAATACATTTCAATAGGGCTTACCAATACATATAATATGGTCATATTAATGGAAAAACAAATATTGCCTGCCTGAAAGCTACTCACCCTGTGCTGCCGACACCATCTCATACCGGGAGAATGCCAAAGAGCTGAAAAAACAGAGTTAGGCTGCATAAATTGCTTAATTTCTAATTCCCTCTGGTCCCGCAGCGATTCCAAGGTGGCAGGACCTCAACTGCGTTGCTGGGGGGCCCAAAAAGGCCAAATGTAGTGATGCGGAGGAGACACAGGACGTCCTTGCCCTCATGCCAGCATCAGATAAAACAATGACTCAGGCCACAATGAAACAAATACTGGGGGTATTGCGCCGCTCCTACTAGAGCAACATCACTGCTTTACTGCACCCACTATCTGCGGTCATTTCCCAAATAGGAGACAGCATGAACCAGGTCGAGTAAAAGGGGTGAATCGCGGCATAATATTAAATTCAGAGGGGTTTCAGAGCTGTTGTCCCCTAACGACTTGCCCAAATATCTACAGGACCTAATGCGCATCCTGGCACCAACCTGCTCCTTTCAGGACCTTGAAATAGATAGGGCTCACATACTGCCCACACCAAAACATCTGGATGAAACTACCACGCAATGTTCTCGTTAGAATCCTCTTTTACAAAACCAAAGAAAAAGTGATGGAGGCAGCCAGAAAGAACACCCATCTCCAGCCACCCTTCCAAGATGTATCACTATACATAGACCTATCTGTACCCATCCTATGGGCCCGCAGACAATTGGCACCAATCACTGCTGTTCTGAGGGAACACCAGATACCCTACAAATGGGGTTTTCCGATATGGCTCCTGGTAAATCGAAATTGGAAAAAGCACATCCTCAGCACTCCAGAAGATGGCTGAAAACTCCTTCTGGCATGGGCGATATCTTCTCCAGAACCTACTACGTCACCCACTAGATTGACGAGCCCATCATGTGGAAGATGAGTCACCTGAGTAGCCTTCACACAGGGTTCCATGCACGGGTTCGCCCAACATGGTTCCTACCCTACAACAGGTACTCATTGATCTTAGATCAGCCTATTCGCTGAAAAAATTACTTCTTTTTTTTTCCCACCACTAGAGCAGACTGAACTTATGCTGCTCATATTGTTTATGTCTAGGTATACTGGACACTTTTGTTATTTTTATCTACTTAGGTTACTAACTGAAATCCACATGGACTTGGAATATTGCAAGGTACCGGTTAATATCAGCTGGACAATCAATAACAATGTGTATATCTTATAATAGAGTTGGTAGTAGCACCTCTTTTTACTTGCATCTATGGTTCTAAAAGTTATATCTCTGAATATGAAGGGTCTTAATATCACTTATAAGAGATCCATGTTATGGGCAAAGGCACGCGAGTTAGCCTACAACATAATGTTCATTCAGGAAACACATGTGGTAGAACAAGATGCTTTCAGAACTATACATGCATCTTTCCTCCATATATACTGCTCCCATTACTCCAAAAAATGTAGAAGGGTAATGATAGCAATCAAAAACTCTGTGGCATTCCAGGAGATAAAAACTATCATGGACCCCCTAGGCAGATTCTTGGTGGTAATATGATTGATTAACAACCCACCATATATATCTAAGCATGCGCATACTCGCCCCAACAAAAAGCAATCTAGCTTTGCATGCAAGGTTATACGAATAGCGATTAAACACAAACAAGGTGCATTAATTATAGGAGGAGATTTTAATGCAACTAGCGACCCACAACTGGACTGCTTTTCCTTGTCAAAACAGCACAATAAGGGATTAGAGGACACGTGGTGGAAAAATAACACTGAGCGGGATTATTCATTCCACTCGCCTGTCCATAACTCATATTCTAAGATATGTTTCTCGTAGACTCTCCCATCCTTATGCTTGCCTCCAATAGCACTATTGAAACCATCACATGGTCAGACCACGCTGCCATAACCCTGACAATCTCCGAGGCGCATTCACATTCACCTACATATCTGTGGAGGTGTAGCCCACACCTGTTATCGCACCACACCCATAGACAGACACTTGAATCAGAGCTACAGGAATTCCTCCAGAATAATAGCCCCTTCAACACATCTCCAAGCAACCTATGGAATGTGCACAAAATGTTTGTAAGGGGTGCAAGTATCAAATTAGGACACATAATTATGAAGCAGAGGCAAACTCTGGAGCCGATGAACGACATATAAAGAGTAGAATCCCTAAATAAAGCTTCCCCATCACAGGCTTTGGCAGATACTTGTATAGGTCTAAATAACAAACTTTGTTCCTTGCTATTATACATTTATGAGAGACAACTACAAAGAACTAGAGCCCTGTATTACTCTCAAGGGAACAAAGCCAGAAAACTCCTGACATCTCAATTGAAAGCATGACATCTTAAGTCAGAAATTACATATCTGAAACACCCCCCTGCCGACTGGAAACTCATACACCCGCTCAACATTGCTAACAGATTTAAGGAATATTATACCACCCTCTATAACCCCTTCACATACCAACCAGACCCCCAAGAGATACAGGACTTTCTGATAGCTCAGAACCTCCTCCATAGAACCCCGACTCCTAACCCCAACGGGTTTACAGGAGAATATTTTAAAAAAAAAATTTTCTCACATCCTTACACCCCTCATGACTGAGTTTTATAATATGTCAATGTCATTAAGTTACTTACCAGCGGAAAACTAACAGGTGCTAATAGTAACCTTGCCCAAACCTGGCAAAACCCAGACCAATGCCAAAATGTATGGCCAATATCTCTACTCAATGTAGACATACAAATTTATGCTAAGATTCTGGCAGCCAGATTAATGAAATTCCTTCTCTGCCTAATCACAGCGGATCAAACAGGCCTTGTCATGAACAGATAAGGTGCAGATAATACGTGACGAATCCTCAACCTGATACATCATATTGAGTTGCAGAGGCAGCCCTCTATCATGATGGCATTAGACACCAAGAAGGCATACAATCGCATTCATTGGTCGTACCCCTTCTTGGCCCTGCAGACTACGGGCATACAGGGGAACATGTTAGGAGCTATTAAAGCACTTTATTCCAGCCCGTCTGCCAGAATGTTCACAAATGGCACCTTACCAGAACCATTTACTATTACTATTACTTGTCCGCATTAGTATTCATCATCTCCCTCAAACCCCTAGAGCCAATGCTGAGAAACACCCCTGACACACAGGGTATTCAAATCGGTACTAAAGCCAACCTTATATCTCTATATGCAGACAACATTATCCTTTCCCTGTCTAACCCTGAGACCTCTCTGGAGCAGGTGACGCTGGGACTCTCGAAATTCAGCAGACTATTATACTATAAGCTAAACACGCAAAAGACACAAGCAATGCCCCTATTTCTTCCAAAGTCCTTTCTAAAAAAAAATCTATATCCTTTTCATTGGCAGATGGAACAAATTCAATATCTGGGAATACAGGTTTCACACACCTACCATAAACGTAAATATGTGGCCCTCTTGGTAAACAAGAAGTGTTGTGCATACAAAAGTGGGCTTTGGTGGAGGATAGCAGCCTATAAGATGTTGTTACTACCATGGTTATTATATTTGTTCCACACATTGACAATCGGTACCTAACCGTTTCTTCACAGAGGTGCAAGCCATGGTCTTCCTGTGTGTTTGGGGAGAACACAAACCTAGGATAGCAGAGTCCATATTAGTTAAGCATAAAATAGCAGGGGGAATGGGAGTGCTAGATATAAAAGCATATTAGCAGGCAGCTATACTCAATAGGGCCACTGGATGGTGAAAAAATTCCTCTAGGGACCCTACAATGCCATGGATGCAAATAGAACAGACTATGGTGGGCAACTCCCATATAGGAGGATTTCTATTTTCCCACAGCCTGTCACTACCAATTAAACCACCCATGTCACCCTTAACTGCTACTGTTCTAGCCTGTTGGCAGGAAGTACACTCAAGGGGCCTTTATCATCCATTGCGGTTGACCCTCTACCAATAGAAGTCCTAGATATAGCCCTGGGAGACAACTCTCTTAAACACTGGAAGGAGAAGGGAATATAGAAGACCTCACAGATATGCAGCAATCATGATATACTCACCTTTGAAGAGCTGACGCTAAAGTATACCCTTCCAAGAAGGGACTTTTTTCTATTATATCCCTGCATTCTTCCAAAAAACACTTTAAGTCAGACATAAAGCCCTAATGAGAACTGTTCTGATTGCTCATGGCAACCTTTCAGAGCTCATGTTTAATTTTCTTCTTTCTTGGCAATGCTTTTCCCCTCAGCCCACTACCCCCTTCATATTTGCTCCTATGTTGCACTGATGTGCCAAAATATAAAAACAGCATTTGAGGGACACAAGTAACTTACATCCAGAACTGTCTTATGCATGAGTATATAGTGATTATTGATCAATATATTCCAGAATTAAGGGCCCCACTTTTGATTTTTTCCCAAGGCCCCATTTTGTTTAAAACCAACCATGTATATAACAAACAACAGCACTTCCAGGAATGCAAGAAAAAAAATAAGACTGAATTCAGCTCACCATTTCTCATCACAGCTGAAATGGCCGTTGAATGGCAGTTGAAAAAAAGCTGAGCCGGGATCAGTAGACATCCAAATGGACGAGAGCTCCAGGAAAGTAGGCTCCATTTGTAGATGAATATAAAACCACTTATTTATTTCATAATAGTTAAAAAAATCTGGGGACCAAGATAGTATGTCTGTTAGACGTTCAATCATGAAACATAGATATTTTTAACCATTATGAAATAAATACAGTAAGTGGTTTTATATTCATCTGTAACTGGAGTCTAGATTGCTGTAGCGCTTGTCTATTTGACCCTAAAATACTATTTTGTAATTGTATTGAATGGGAGCGTGGGGGTCTTCATTGAACTAATATGCTTGCTATCCATGGAAACTGCACACATAACTTGAGCCCTCCAACAATCTCAGGCCACTGTTGTGGTGGCAACAGATACTTCAAGGAGAGGCTACTTCACACAGGTCACATAACTGTATGTGCCTTGAACACATCTTCTACAGACAATACTAATCATAAGTCGGTATTGAAAGGGTGGCCCTTGCTGGTAAAGATCAAAATAGGGAGCTGATCAGACTTAAACAGGGATGAATTCATGGACATTATATAGTCTGTGATTTATAACATGGGAAAAGAAACTGGGAATAAGACCTAAAGATCAACCCGTTAAGTAGAAAGAAAATACCATTGTATGTACTATATATATTGAAATACTCTTCTATCATATTTTATGAATGCCAATAAGAAGATGGTCTACCAAAAATGTGCTTTGGCAAAGTCAACAATAATTAAATACAGTGCTTCTTTCAGAAACAGTGATGGTTACACTCTTTGGCTTTTGACACTGCTAAAGCCTTTGCTAAATAATTAAGTTTAATGTAGGGTTGAATGTGTCCCCTGCACACAGGGGGTTCTTTCTCTTCCTTTTTTTATAGTTACTAACTTTGGAAGAAAAAATTATAAGACTCTTCAACTCTTCCTTTGATTTCACTTATTTCTTAATGTTATTATTTAGCATTTGTAAATATAAAATTATATGTAATATAAAATTAGAAACAAACATAAATAAACCAGTAATGTACACATTTTTAACATTTAGAAGTAACTTCTTCCAAAAATTAAAAAATGTGTACATTACTGGTTTATTTATATGTTTGTTTCTAATTCTATGTTTACAAATGTTAAACATTAACATAAACACAAGTGAAAAGAGACAAAACCCCCAAGCCACACCTTCAGTTCAACTTGTATAAGGCTCGGCATACCTGTTCTTATTTTAATTTTGTAATTATGAGAATTAAAACACTTGACATCAGCGTTTCGGGGGTGAAGACGAAGGCTGCAAATCAGCAGAAACGCGCGTCGGGGCTGTTGTCATTCCAGGCAACTATTATTTCAATATGGGTAAGCTATACTTCATCTACTTTCAATGACTACTGTTTTGGATGTATCTGTAATCGGCTCATGCTTCCCATCAATACCACACTGATAGAAATGGCCACTAGTGCCCTTATCAAATACCCAACTTTTTCACTATGATCTGTTGTCTGGCGTGCAACATTGTCTTGTGTCCCCTCTGGGGCAGGATCATTTTTTAACCAGTGTTTGTTATTTGATAAAAATAAAGTATTTATATTTTTGACATCACAAGTCTCTTTCTGTTTTAAATTGTGCTACATTGTTGGACTTTTACTTCCTTTTTCCTTGAAAGGAAGAATAATAGGTTCCATTTTTTATTATTTATTATATAGTATATATATTCATGAATTCCTTTTTAATCTAACATTAGAATAATGGTATGTTTTATATCACATACTTCTCACTCAAGTTGATCTAGCATTGAGGCTAAGAAGAAGAAGTGAACTTTATTATGTACTTGTCTGTTAAACTGTATAATGAAGCTGTCAAGTCCCTAAGATATTTTTAATAATTTACATAAAACTAAAAAAAAACTGAAAACAACTTCCTATATGGTTAGTTTATATTTGCAGAGACAGCTTGTCATTTATCTTTTATGCATCTGTCATCTTAATAACATCATCCATAATGCATTCCAGAAAATACATGTGCTAAATGTTAACACAATGGCCTTTGAAAAACAGATAAATATAGTCATCTTTTATCCTACATATAGTAATATGGGATCAGGGTACTAAAAGGTATATAAATAATAGGTGTAGTATTTCATATTTGACAATAGAACTTAACAAGTGTTTTAAGCTAGACAAAATAGTGCAGCATGCACTAAAAGTGACACCAAGTGAGTCCATTATAGTTTTGTTGGATGCCATTCATGACAGGAGATCTTGGGTAGAGCAAAGAGACATTGGTACCTTTATGTAGGAAGTGACATGTCCCTAAAGACAACAGAGGCAGTGACCAGGGCAGGTCAAAAACTAAGAATTGGTATATTCCAGGAACAAATTCCATTGCATAGACAGAGTCAGAACTAGAAGAAGCATCCAGAAGTGGGGCAGTGACACAATTAAATATGCTTGGAGCATTGTCAAGTAAAAACTCATCAATAAAGAGGTCCTAAAAGAACCCTTTAAGTATAAAACTGCCATGTATTGACAGAAGTGTAAATCACCACACATATAGTATCACTGCATTCATAACAACTTGTACAATAAAACAAAATCCTTATTGAACAAGCACAGTGAAGGTCTAAAAAACACTAAAAATCTTTTCCATCACAAAAGAAAATGCAATAGAAACATATCCGTTAAATGTATCTATTCAATAATGCTACTAGTTGAAAGCACATGTTCAGCAGCTCCATAAACAAAAAAATCTTAGTGAATGGAAAAATAGTGCAGGATTGAGTGTATCTCATGTAGTCTATATGGCACATATTTACGTTTCACCATTTTCATTTGTGAGTGAATAAAATGACTGCAACATCTGTGGGTCAAAAAAGCCAAATAGTGCTCCTTTTCTTCTATGCAATGCTATACACCTAAATATTAATTTATGCCCACATGACTGTGTGGTGCCCAAGAGAACCCACTTAACATCATATATGTGGGCATAAAGTGACCTCGGAATCAGAAATTTGGACACTTAATTTATTGCACACCGTGCTGATTTTTTTGCAGAACCACCAAAGTGTCAGTGTAGAGGACTACCCTGTGATGCAACCATATTTTGGACACCAAACCCATAACGGTATTTATGAAGGGTTGTAATGATCATTTTCCTGAAATGGATTAGCAGCAGATAGTTGAATATAATTGTTGCATTTAATTTCAGTACCCAATGTTTTATTTTTAGTTTGTGGGATCAGAGAAACCATCTCCAAAGTGTTCTGTGGGAATAACTCATTTATTAGTTATTGGTGTGCACCAAAAATTGAAAGTTTTACTTTTAAAACATCCAGCGCACGTTTCATTAAGCACTACCGATTTACAAATTAATATTTTTTCCCTTAAAGGGGTATTCTAAAAATATGAATGTCTGAAAAAAAACCCACAATGCTATAAATAAATGAATACAACAAAAATCAAAGTCACAAAATAGAGCTTAAATAGTTTGCTTTTATGATTCACAAAATTTTATGGGCTTTCTATAGTAGATGGAGTTACTTCCAAGATGACCGTCACAGAATCCTACAACTCCCAGGAGCCCTCAGTTCTACGAAACAGCTCCCCCCTCTAGTGTTCTGCCCCCAGTGATCTAACAGACTGTCCTGCTCTGTTACCATAGTAATGATGTGTGTGTTACTGCCATCACTGCACATTAACTCACTGAGATGGCATCTCACTACAATACTGGCCAATCCATACTGGATGTGTCACATACTTTACCAATGTACCATGCACCAGCCCATGATTAATCTGTGCCTATATCAGTATGACCTGGCACATGCTGATTGCCTCAATGTGCATCATCATCCAGTATCCTCCATATAAAAACCATCTTTCCCCTCCAATATACCATCCCACGTAAATAAATCCCTCATTTTCCTCATGTTTTATTTGTATTTTAATTTGTATTTGTATATTACAGCTGAAACCCTCCTGTAACATCATGCACACCATGGTCAATCATAAACATGGCATGCTAGGGGAATGAAGGCACCTTCCCACCCTGAATGGGACCCCCCTTAGCCACTGGCCAAGGAGATCCTTCTTGGCAGCCTGGCGTCCGATACCCTGGAGTTGCCCAATGCCTCGTCCCATCAGATTCCTCTTCCGGGCCTGACTGTAACTGACTAAGCATGGTAAGTCCAAAAAGAAGCAAAAAAATAAATGTTAAAAACCATCTTTCCCCTCCAATATACCAGCCCATATAAATAAATCCCTCATTTTCCTCATGTTTTATTTGTATTTTAATGACCCATTTCAATATTATTAAGCTTATTCCTGGAATTCTACTTTATGGATTGCTTTGACATGCACAGTTTCAAAAAATAGGGTCACTTGGAGTTTATTTTTTTTAATTCTCTTCAGACCTTCTACTGTTTAAGTCACCAAATCAGTCCTCAAGTGCCCATTGTACTTCTTCACTCCTAAGCCCTGTTGTATTACCACATAGGGTAGCATGTAAGATGTGTATAAAATGGGGACACACAGCATACTGTAACTCAAGAGCCGGCACAATATATTGGGCACTAATATGGCATAAATGTAGAAAAATGGCAACTTTTACTGTGCACCAACCATTGCACATTACTTTTTAATAAGCCCCTGTGAGGTGTCCTGTGTTTTGGTATCTCAGGGGTTATGCCCACTAAAAGCCAAGTGGCAATTGATTACTTTAAGTCCCACTGTGTGTCCCTAGTTTCAGACCAAAGTCTGCACTCCACAACCTCAATGGCCCTCAGTCTCTTCTGCAGCACTATGGTAAATGTTACTGTGGGTGGTAAGAGTATTTGAAAGGCAGATAATCTTGAATTAAAGGAAATCTACCACCAAAATGGAGCATGGATAAATCAAGCCCTTACTTATAGATCCAGGCACTGTGGCTGTGGTAATACAATTATGCTAAGGAACTTGAAAGACTACTGAGCAGTTCCCAGAGCCCCTCCATGCTGCAGATTCACAGGCTGTTACAGTGTACAGGATCAAGTCCCCCCTCAGGGGGAACTGATCTGGGAACTGCCCAGTAGCCCTTAAGTCTTATTTGCATAATTTAAAAAGTTGATTTTAGAAGGGAGGAGGCCATGGATAACAAATGTAAGTTTATGGATAATAAATAAAAGAAGATTACCAAAGTCACAGTACCTGGATCTATGAGTAAGTGCCCCTGGTTTATCCATCCTTGATTCTGATGGTAGATTTCCTTTAAATCATTAACCCCTTCCCAAAAATGGACATAGTTCTATTTAGCTGCTGGAAGTGACTTCTCTCAAGTCGAAGTACTAGCTCACCAGCTCACAAGCAGAGCCATTGACAGAAGCCATAGCTGTATATTACAGCTGAAACCCTCCTGTAACATCATGCACACCATGGTCAAGCATAAACGTGGCATGCTAGGGGAATGAAGGCACCTTCCCATCCTGAATGGGACCCCCCTTAGCCACTGGCCAAGGAGATCCTTCTTGGCAGCCTGGGCTCCGATACCCTGGAGTTGCCCAATGCCTTGTCCCATCAGATTCCTCTTCCGGGCCTGACTGTAACTGACTAAGCATGCTAAGTCTAAAAAGAAGCAAAAAAATAAACGTTAAAAACAATTTTAAAAATAAATAAAAATGAAATAAAGTTGTCCCTGAAACACCACCCTTTCATAGAAATAACTACAAAGGTGTAAAAAAAAACACAAAAAAACCCCATATACTTGGTATTGTCGAGTCCATAATAATCTGTACAATAAATCTGAATTCACCCGGATGGTGAATTATATAAAAAAGAGGAAACCTACGGACAAAGATGATTTTTCATTAAATCTCTTGACAAAAAATTTTTCCAAAAAGTAATCAAAAACATTGGGGCACATTTACTTAACTGGTCCTGTCGCGGGCCAGCGGCGCATTCTCAGTCGAGGATTCGGGTCTTCCGGCGATTCACTAAGGTAGTGCGCCCGATGTCCACCAGGTGTCGCTGTTGCTCTGAAGTCCCTCACTAACCTATTCCCGGTGCAGGTAAGCGCGTGTCAAGCGACACATTTTTTTTTTTTTTTAATTCCGCAGTTTTTCCTAATCCGTTGGGTTTTTCCGACGGCCACGCCCCCGATTTCCGTCGCGTGAAAGCCGGCGCCGATGCGCCACAATCCGATTGCCAAAATCCTGGGGCAATTCAGGAAAAAACGGCGCAAATCGGAAAAATACGGGAAACCCGATGAAAATGCGTGTATCGGACCCTTAGTAAATGACCCCCATTGTGTCCCAAAATGAGACCACTGAAAAGAACAACCCCTCTCACAAAAAATAAACCCTCAGCCAAAGATATAAAGATAACATCATTTTTATATGGTACGGTGAATGATGGAAAAAAAACAAGCTATAGACACCACAAGATGAAGTTTCTGATCTCATCTCTTAAAAAATAAGGAGGTTGAAAACTACAGTAGAGGCAGCTGCAAGGGGCTAAATGAAAATGGCAAATATTTCTAAATTTATGGTAAATTTCAGGATTATTTTATAAATGTATAAAATATCAGAAAAATTTGCCACTAACGTGAAGTACAATGGGGAATGATTTTCAATATGTCAAACATTAAACCACTGCATATTAGAATAAGTTTTCTGCTGCATCAGAATGCTTAATGTTTAATCGTAGTTTAACCCCTTACCGCCGAAGCCACTTTTCACACGTTTTCATATCTGCCCTGTGTCACTATAAATGGTTATAACTTCGGAACGCTTTAACATATCCAAGTGATTTTGAAATTGTTTTCTCGTGACACTTTGTACTTCATGTTAGTTGAAAAATTTTGGTGGTATGTTTTGCATTTATTTATGAGAAAATCAGATATTTGGTGAAAATTTGGAAAAATTCCCAAATTTCCAAAATCCTAAGTCTTTTTTTTTTCAACACATAGTCAACACAGCCATTGACTGATAACTTACATTTACTAAATGTCTTTATGTTGACATGTTTTTTTTATGCATCCTCTCATTTTTGTAGGATGTTATGGGGCTTTGAACTCTAGGTGCGATTTTTCACATTTTTATAAAGAAAGCAAAATAATGCTATTGAGGGACCTCCCAGATTTCAAGTCACTTTGAGACGCCTCAATAGTAGTAAAACCCCATAAATTACCCAATTCTAGAAACTACACCCCTCATCATATGTGAAACAACTTTTATGAAGTTTGTTAACCTGCAATGTTCCCCTTAGTTACAATGTTATTTCTACTTGCTATTGCAAATCTGTCTACTAGATTAAAGACAGGTCTCTCTCTCCTCTACTGTTTGTCACACAACTGTGAGCGTTAACCCTTTAATGCTTTCTCCCTGGCTGCAGTATGCTAGGAGATTTATCAAGCCGAAAGTGAAAGGGTTAATCCTCCAGACAGGGGCGTAACTTGAGGGGGTGCCAAGATTGCGGTTGCACCCGGGCCCAAGAGGTTTAGGGGGCCCTTATGGTGTCACTTTTCCATATGAGAAGACTATTACTATAAACCATACATTATAGTCGGGGGCCTGGCACTGGGGCCCTACAGCTTCTAGTTACACCACTGCCTCCGGAGCTGTCTAACCAAACACAGCTAGATTAGATGTGAGAGTCATGAAGCCTTCATAGACACTCATATTAAAGGCTGGAATACGGATCTCTATGGGAGGAATAGCATAACAACACTGCCAGCAGATTTATCAAGTGCCATAAGCCACATTAATGAATCTGACGGGCAGCTGAGCTCCAAAGACCGACATAGAACTATTTCAAGGAACTGGCCTAATGATGAATTTCCCTCAGAATAGTCAGAATTATAAATATCCTAAAATATGGAAGTAAAAAATAAAAATAAAAACATATAATCCTACAATAAAGAATATGCTTTGCTTCTTGTTTTTTTTACCGGCAATAATTCTGTGGACAATTGCATAAAAATTAGTCTATAGGCCTGCAGACAGATCTATTATGCCAAGCATCTGTCACTATTCATCATTTTACACTTGACCTAGTAGAATGTGGAAGAGTTATTGCGGGTTAAAATGATCACCAGTATGAAAATACATATAAATGCAAGTTAATGTGAGAATGTGTATCTATGCTAGTTACAGTTAATCTTGTTACAGAAAACCTTAGAGCAGTGATGGCGAACCTTTTAGCGGCCGGGTGCCCAAACTGCAACCCAAAACCCCCCTTATTTATTGTGAGGTGCCAAAAATTAAAGCAGTAACTTATTGCTTCCTGTTCTTCAACAAGGTACGATCATATTGGCCTCCTGAGGACAAGATGGAAAATTTGCATCATCTTAGCTTCTTGCCAGTATCCCTCTGTACACAGAGAATTGTGGGGCCAGCAGAAGGTCCTTAAAGATAATTCAGCCCTTTCTACTCATTCTCCCTCTTCCTACAAACCCAAGTAGTGAAGTATCACTTAAATATATAACTGAAAGCAGCATCTTTTAAGTTGCTTGGAACTGCAGGAAGATTCTTTGAGTCCCGGCTGGTGTGCTTGGGTGATGGCCCGGGTGCCCACAGAAAGGGCTCTGGGTGCTGCCTCTGGCACCCATGCCATAGGTTCGCCACCACTGCCTTAGAGGAAACCTTTTAAGACACAGAGACGGCTGTGTTTGTTCTACAATCAGTCTGTATTCTCGCAAAGCTTACAGCTGTCTCCCATTGGTGCTGTGCCTCTATGGAAGACAGGAATCCCTAAAATGGCAATTTTTTTTTCATTTAATTTAATTTTATATATATATATATATTCAGATAAAATATCCTCTTGGCAAAGGCAGTTATGTAAGTGGCAGCTGTTTTGTGCATTTTGTTTCTATTATGTATTATTATTTTGTATTATAACATTCTTTTGTATTACAGTGTATTATAAATGTCAATTTTGCTGGGTCTGAGCTTAATAGGATTTCATAGTTACTCCTGTATAAGGGCGGTAGTATGAGTCTCTTTCTCTGCGCTGTACATATTGATTTAGGCCACAGTTTGTGTGAAGTTTAGTAACTCCACCCACTTTAAGGGTGCTGCACCACGGTGAATCCTTGGTCTGTTGGTACATTTCTAAATGCACTGAAAATGCATGCACTTTTGCATATATGCCATGCATTTGGCTGATTTGAATCTGTTTTTCTTCATTTGTGGAATTTTAAGCAGCTGTGAAAATGTTTATACAGGATTCAAACCAGCCACTTTGCTCCACAAATCCTGAATCTGAGGACCTCTGCACACCACACAGGCAAACTTCACATAGTACACAGTGCACTGTTCTTAATTGTAAATGTGCCCCAAAGTATTCACAGCCTCTGCACCGGGAATGGTATGAAAATCACAGCTTGTATGCCTGTGATAAACATCCCCCTGCACAGGCAAACTACATCTAGTGCAGTTTGCACTGTTTTTGATTATTGTGGGCCAGTAAGGTGTGCATTAACAGCAGGGCAAGAGTTAACATCAATCCCAGTGATTTTACTATAGCTGCTGCCAGGCACAGATGTATATTACATCTACATGCAAACTACATGCACCGTACTACGAGCACCTTCCAAAAAAGGATCTCTTTTATCTGCACCAGGGAGCGCCTGTCTTTTTTCTTCTTTTCTCTACAGATGTATATTGTACCTGACCTCCTTCCCCATCTTATCTTCCCAGTCTCCAGTGCTGACAGAGCATGGCCACAGCAGCTGCAGTATGTATTGTCAGACGACCATATGGGCATTTTGGAGCGTTCATGGGCCTCTGAGATCCGAGAACCCCAGGCGACCACCAAAAACACCCATATGATAATCCGCCATTGACAGAAAGTATATTGGAAAATTGTATAACTTTTCCGTACACAAACTATCAATTGTTTGCTGAAAGTTGACAACCCCTTTAATACCTTGCTAGTGGCTATTTTTTAATCTGGAACATGTTAGGTATCTTTAACAGGTAACGCAAAAAATAGCATTCAGAGTAGTTTTAATTTAAAAGAGAGAAGAATCAGAAGGACATGGTAAGCTGATTTAACGATTATTTGCACCTAAGTAAAGCAGTAAGAAAATTGTAAAGATGTCTCCATCCATGCTGTCTAATTAAGGCAGCTTGCCTGATATAAAAATGTGATGCTGAAAGCCCCAAGCATTCAGCTGGGCCGGAATAAATTTGACAAAAATGTAATATGACAGCTTCTAATAATGTATTGTTTTGAAATAAAAAATATCTAGAAATATATCAACTATTTTAAAATATATATTACTGACACATTTCTATTCTAAATGCAATTATTTAAATATATACTATGGGTTCCTTATAAGATTCCATGTGACGTGGTAGACACGTAACAATTCTTTAGTATCAAGGAATGAATTGGAATGTAGGTAAACTTGATATCATGTTTTACTCTTCAAAAGCTAAATACATATATTAGCTGTAAGCTACTATCAGATTAAATCCAACCACCATCTACCTTGGACCTGGCCGATAGGACCTTTTTACTTTAGCCTGTCAACCGATGCTGCCGTTGGTGTCTTGGAATAAAGAGACTGTGAATTTAATGTATTCAACCTTGTTCTCCATGTGTAATCCCTGAATACCTCTAACATCACAGGCCTCCCCTCTGCCATCTACCCAGGGATCCCTTCATAATACATAAATCAGAATTCCCCCAAGCCTTTGCCTTTCCTTGCAGGCACTGCCCGGCAGGGAAGAGGCCTGTTCACCTGGACCAAGCTACCGCGCTTTTGCCCGCAATTTAGATACAAGTGGAATCCAGCTGCCCCCACACTATGAGGTCAGGCCCCATGGGAGGACATTGCAATAGGGTTGGCCACCTTTCCACAAATATTTTAATAATGCAGCCACATATTTGCCATACTTTTGTAAATGCAGCAGTATAAGCAATGTTTTACAAAGAGGAGATATAGCTGTGCAGGCAAAACTGAGAAAAATACAACCAGCAGCACCTTCAGTCATTGATACATCCATTGAATGGTTGTTGCTAGGGAGTCACATAACTACTTTGTCTGTGGTACAGTCATGATGTGCTATCCACACACAGCCACGCTACACGAGTGCAGCACTCTTTATATTGCACAATGTGCCCATCATATTTTCCCCACAACACTAATTGCCAATTGTACAGTAAACTGTTTCTGAAATAGATGTTTTCTTAACATTAGAACATGAAGAATAAACACTGTCGGAATGCTAATGCTTACTACACTCTACTTACTACTTGCTGATTTTTAAGCAGTTTGTGGATAAGAGTTTTTTAAATCTCATCCATTTTGCAGCTACTATACATTGTAGTCTACTCGCTGTTACCAATTCTGCAGCAGTTAAAGGCGTTGCCCACATACAGGAAGGTTTAAATAGAAAAGTACAATACAATAGTATGGTCAGCCTTATTGTAAATAGACTTATAAACTTTCCCCTAATGTCCAGAGGAGCTATAGGTCATGTGAACCAGAGGCAGTTGCTTTCTGGTCTTCCTGTAAATGATCCATTCAGTTATGATCCAGGTTAGCACTTACCTAGGAAAGTATACCAGGGTAAGTACAATATGGTTGACCCTATAAGGGAATTGCAATTACCCTGGCAAACTTTCTTTTATGTGGCAAACCCCTTTAATTCTCTGGAGAAATGATTTAAGAACTTTATTACTCATAACAACAAACCACATTTCCTATTCAGCGTGGATGTTACATGTGGACATAACCTAATGATGATTTCACACAATCAAAGTGCATCACCTGTTCAAACATGTCCCCCCGAGCTGCATTCAAATGTTCCAGTTGAGCTGCGTTTTGAAACACAATTCGATTAGCACAAGGAGAGGCATAAACTGAGAAGACTTATATTTGCCTAAGATACATCAACTTTATAGGCTGCAAAAGGAATGTCACTTCAGACTTCCCTATCTTTGCTTCTGTAGCACCTAGAAACATGCTTTAGTTAAAGATAAGAATCTCATCTTTACATAATTAATGTACGGCACTGGAACACCTTTAGTAGTATGTACCACTGTAGCTTTATTTTGTAGAATAGTGCCCTCAGTAATTACTAAAAATCACAGCATCTCCCCAATACTTAATATGCAGAACAGTAACCCACATTAGTTAAAATGTAGCACAGTGACCACTTTAGGGACTCATCTTTCAGCTTTTGTTATTTTATTGGATTTTTGGTATATGATTTGATTTTGACAGTTCTGCTTCTGACCATGACAAGTTCAGCTCCCCTTTATGCTTACTACTGTACACCTGAGGGTACCTGCCTTGTGAAGACAAGGTGTTCTATTCCACCAACAGGAATCACTCAGGGTTTCTAGGTAGGATGATGAGTATCTTATAAGGGCTGTTTGTCTGCTACTGTCAGGGCCTTTAAAGAAAATCCATTAAATTCAAGCAAGATAAACCAGGGACACTTACTCATAGATTCGGGTACTGTGGCTGCAGTAATCTTATATTTGTTATCCATGGCCTACTTCCTTCTAAAATCAATTATGCTAATGAGCCACAAGGACCAGGTGAGCCACAGTACCAGGGCTTGCAAATTGCACACATTTTTAGTAGGACTCCATAGAGTGCTTTGACTTCTCTAAATTATTTGAATGTGAGATTGAAGATGAGAGATTAAAAGTAGCAACAATAAAAAAAAATGTTTTATAAGTGCAGACATGACTTGAGAATTCTTATTATTTTAAAGCTAACATCAACTTCTCTTTAGCCGCATATATTGTTAGAACCGTGAGACAAAATGCACAATGATGACTTATGTCCCTACCGGGTGTATAATGTGTATCTGAAATGCAAAGTCAACAGTACTTCTGCTTCACTTATGATGCACATGGTGATTTGACATGAGTGGATATGAAATTTTTCAGTGCTATGAAATTCTGAAAAAATATCACATTCAACATAAGCTTGTATAAAAAGGAGCTTATATTCATGTTAAACAAAAATAACAAGTATAAACAGATAAAATCAAATTGATAGAGACTGATATAATAGTTATTTTATTACAAAAGATTTTATGCATTTTTCAAACTGATTTATATGGTACATTTTATGCAGGATATTGAGGGCCCTCTTTCTTTCATAATATTCATGGAATAGCTTGACACTTGCTTATTATTTATGGTTTTTCTATGAAGCTGTTGCCTATGAAGAAAACATGACTTTCACTACTGCAAATCGATGATGTCACTGCTTATCCACATTGGGCCACATTTACTTACCCTAGCCCCGGAGTTCACCGAAAGTGCATTGTCCGACTTCATCGCACATTGCCGCGATTCCCTAAGTCAGTCCGATTCAGTCGGATCATCCGACGGCATGCCCACTAAATTGTGACGCATGGAAAACAGCGCAGCTGCACCAAAAAACGATTGCGTGCACCAAAATCCCAGCGCAGACACTTGTTAAATACCTTTGCAAGCCGTGTAAAAGGCACACAGTCCGATGAAAGTGAGCAGCGCAATCCTTAGTAAATGAGCCCAATTATGTCTGCGCATACAGTAGATTGCCTTAAAAAGAATGCACTGAGTTTACTCCAGACTATTGTCTAACGTCATTAAGGTCTATTGAAAGTATATCACTATATGCTGCTAGTAGAGCTTAGGATAGATGCCAACCCCAAAATCATGGACAGAAAAAAGTCAAGATTTGGCAAATAGAAGCATATAAGTGATATGTTTCTCTAGGAAGGGGTTTTCTAACAAAAGGAAATTCTCAAATCTCAATCCCCTAGTGATGTTTACACAATAAAGATCATTTTAACCCTCTTACTTTACAATTTCACTCAGTTTTATTGCTGTTTTAGCTCCTATCACTCCCTCAGCTGGTCAGTGTAAAATTCCAGGGTGTGGGTAGCAGACACTTCATGATAAATCTAGTTCTGCGGGGTGACAATGTGGTTACATTATCGGGTACAGGTATATATACACATTGACACATAGAAAGAGAGAGGAGACAGATCAGATATGATGAGATGCACGAGATTCCTATTACACAGAAACTTGTCTTCGTGGTAATAAAGAAGCAGTCATTCAATAGTAAATGCCATTTTAACAAACTGTATCTCACAAAAAGTGAGTATGGTGGGGGGTTATTGTAATCAGTTATTGTTATGGTTTTCTGTATATTCTTATTGATAACATTGGTACTGTGTGTTAGGGGTGACCCCGCGATCCATGTTTCGGATTGCGGATACGCCCGTGTTGCGCTTGCCGCACAGCTCCCCTGCCCGGACCTATGTCACGGGTTCCCCCAAGATCCATGTCGTGGATCGCGGGTACACCCGTACTCCACTGTGCCATGCCTGCCCCCTGCCTGGACTCACTCACCTGTCCACTCACCTACTTCCCGTTGCTTCCAGCCGCGGGCCTCCCAGGTCTCTAGGGTGCGTGCGTGCCGACTCGTCCTGAATTAAAGGGCCAGAGTCCTCCTAATTGGTGCTGGCTAAACCGGTGCGCCCCTATAATCCGGCACGTCCCTTCACTCTCTGCCAGATCTTCAAGTCATTTCCCTGAAGTGAATATATGTGGGCGCTACAGTGTGGTCAGTTGTGGTATGAGGGGTATATATGATATATGTGGGAGCATAGTGTGGTAAATTGTGGTGTGAGGGGTATACATGAAATATGTGAGGGCTACAGTGTGATCAGTTGCGTTGTGAGGGGTATATATGATATAAGTGGGAGCTACAGTGTGATCAGTTGTGGTGTGAGGGGTATACACTCACCGGCCACTTTATTAGGTACACCATGCTAGTAAAGGGTTGGACCCCCTTTTGCCTTCAGAACTGCCTCAATTCCTCGTGGCATAGTTTCAACAAGGTGCTGGAAGCATTCCTCAGAGATGTTGGTCCATATTGACATGATGGCATCACACAGTTGCTGCAGATTTGTCGGCTGCACATCCATGATGCGAATCTCCCGTTCCACCACATCCCAAAGATGCTCTATTGGATTGAGATCTGGTGACTGTGGAGGCCATTTGAGTACAGTGAACTCATTGTCATGTTCAAGAAAAAGTATAATAACTTTTTGTACATTATATACGTAAGTAAGTAAACATAGATAAAAAGAAATGAGAAAGCGAAAAAGAAAGAAAAGATAAAGGGAAAGTGGGGAGGGAGAGAGGGGTGAGGGAAAGGCGTTTGTATAGGGTGGGGGGCGGGGGGGGGGGGGGGTACAGTGGGAGAGGTGGGTTAGACTCCTGATGATTACACTTTGTTTCAGTGGATTACGGACAATGCTTCTAGCCATTTGTCCACCAGTCAGTCTTCCATGCAGTCCACCCATGTCACCGAAATCAGCACTCCTCCGCCTCATCCTCCTTCCCCCCAGTCTGCCCCCTCCCAGGAAACTTTGGCATTTGAACCGGCATAGTCTGAGGAACTGTTTTCTGGACGCTTCCCAGAGTCACAAACCACTTGTCCGGTTGCTGCTGAGCTCTTTTCCGATGCCCAGGTTTTCCACCGGTCGCAGTCTGTGGGTGATGATGACATTGATGACGTAGTGGAAGAAGTGTGTAAAGAGGTGTCGGACGATGAGGAGACACGGTTGTCAGACAGTGGTGAAGTTGTTGTCAGGGAAATCATTTCAGCGCTTCTTGCTCACCTCCTTTGGTTCCTCTCTGCACCCAGGTTTGAAGCCTGAGTCCATTTAGGGTATGTCGCCATGACACTCTCTAGCCTGCCGCTGCTGGCGCTGCCTCTGCATGCCGTCCCCTATAGTGTCAGGGTCAATTATTGAATGTTTTAGATGCTATCTAGCCTCATTCGGTCACTCTGTCATGGCCATGCTGTTGTCCATAATTTTGGCATAATGGTGCGATTAAGCAGCCTCAGAGGCATCCCTGCATGTTGCCCCTGCTGTTTCTTGTCCATTTCCGTGGTGTTTACATCATTTTCTGAGGTTTCCAGGTGTTTGGCCAAGCTTCCCTGTGCAGACCCTTGGTCCCCTTGAAAATGCTCGAGTCTCCCATTGACTCCAATGGGGCTCGTTAATCGAGACGAGCACTCGAGCATCGGGAAAAGTTTGTCTCGAATAACGAGCACCCGAGCATTTTAGTGCTCGCTCATCTCTAATTAAAATATATCTGAATACATACAGTTCCAGGAAATAACAAAAAGATGCTCCACAGCATATGTCCAATGGAAAGGGGGACCAACATCTATGTTTTCAATGTTCACATACATAGATCTTTAACTTTTAATTTCCACAGGAGTTCTTAGAATACCTTTGCCCGAGACTTAGGCAGAAGGAAATGGAATAACTAACATCTATTTTATGTGGATAGTCTTCATTTCATTTTCATTTCATGGTGCTAAAACAAAGCTTACCAATCTATGAATAGCAAACCACCAAAAAGGTGGAAATGAAAAGCTTTTTCTGCCCTTAAAAAGTTCTTGTTTATGTACCATCACAATGAGAGACATAATATATTTGGATGTTTCCCCAGTGCTGTGACAGCAAATTATAATTTTCAAGGGGGAGGAGTTGAGAATGAATTGGGGTCAAGTGGGATACAATCCCTGGTTGTAAGAATATGTTGGGGATTCTCACAAGGTACTTTACAACAGATGTCCGAAATAATTTTTCAACTAACACGAAGAACAATATTACCATGTAAACTGATACGTGTCAGATTTGAAAAATAGGACTTTATTGGAATGGAGAAAATTACAAACTTTATGGGGTTTAAACTTTTTTAATTGTCTGAACTTGAAAATAGAGTATGTAAATGGAATTTTGGTGTCTCCATTATGAGTACCAAAGTATTAGTAAATCTCTTAGTCCTCCAATAATATGACACAGGCTTAAAGAGAACAGACAGGTGGTCTAGAAAAGGACCATTCTGTTATTTAGCTAAAAGATAACTCACAATAAAGGTAAAAAAGGTAACATTTTTTACTACATTTATACTTTAACCATTATTTAATGTCCAATAATAATCAGCTTCACCAGAAAACTACATGTTCTATTTCGTGTCTGCTCTTTACACATAAAACAAGTTCTCACTGGGAAACTAAGTCAACTGACCTTGTAAAGAATATATTTCTACCATCTCATATACTGTAATATGAAATAAGAGTTTGGTGTTAAAAAATAAATGAGAATGAAAAAGTACTGTAAGCATCCCTGCTGTGTGCAACCATGCCTGAAGAAGGGGCCGTGTGCCCTGAAAGCTTGCAACAAATATTATTTTTCTGGTTATCCAATAAAGGTATCATTCCTTAAGCACTTTTGTGGTTTTTACACAAAAATATTTACATCAGATTATTAAGAATCCCTTAGCCATTGTCCCCTTTGAACATTTTCTTTAGAACATTATGAAATTATGTTATATGCAACTTAATCAACACTGCCACCTTGTGTCATTAAGTGGAATGTTTCTGTAATAGTATGGAATGGCTACTTTAAAAAGGAACAAAAAAAGCGCTCTTAACCTTTTGTGTGTTTTGTTTGCATATATCCTTGTTCTATTATTATTGTTTTGTTTTTGCCTACAGGAAATTGATATGTAGTGTATACATTTTAAGAAAGTAATGTATAGTGTCAATGTATACATATTACATGAGTAAAGGTTGGGGCTTTTGATTGCTATATTAAACAATTGGTTCCTTTCCAGTACAATTGCACATAACAATTTCCCCCTTAAAAGCAGATTGTTGCATCTGTAAATTTACCCTATCCCCACAAGAAAATGTATATAAACGTTTATTATCAATTGATAAAATGACCAATTATTCAGTGATTAAATATTCCCCAATAATACAAACTCACTATGGAATCACCAATCATATATAATCAGATGACAGAATAAACACAGCAAGACTATAGGAGCAAAGACCACTGGTCCACAATGCCTAATATGGGATGCCATAGCTCCAGACTAGAAGGTGATGGGTCAAGTTCTCTGACATCAGACAGGGCAGGCCCGGCCAACCTGGGGGTCAGTGTGCCCGCGGGGGAAGGAGGGGTCAGTGTGCCCAAGGGGGAAGGGGGGGTCAGTGTGTCCACAGGGGGAGGGAGGGCAGCGTGTCCGCAGGGGGGAGGGGGTGAGTGCGTCCGCAGGGGGAGGGGGGACAGTGTGGCCACTGGAGGGTGGCCCACGAAGGGGCCCACTAAGGTTCTGTCGCCCAGGGGGCCACTAAAACCTGGAGCCGGCCATCAGACAGCGCAGCAAAAAGACTGAGGAGAGGTTATGTCAATCACAGCAGAGATTGCAGGAGCTTGTAGGAGACAGATGGGTGAAATGGAAATCAATTAAGGCAAAAAACTAAACAAAACTATCTGACACTTATCAGCTTCCCAAGTTGTACTTTACCAACACGTAAAGGGCCAGGTTTAAAGGGAATGTGACGATGGTATAATCTGAAGAGTCCTTGCCATAGACCCATGTTCACTGCATGACCATAACCCTTCAAATTAACCACATACCAGATGGAATTCTGGAATCTTTTCCACTTCAAACTCCAGTTCACCCTGGAGCAGTTGGACACCAGTGACAAAGAAGGAACATACTTTTACAAAAGAGATTAGTGAAAAACATTCTGAAAACAGAATGTGCAAGGCAGTTGTAATCTGAAGTTCACCGGATTAAATACTTCACTTAATTACTTGATAGAATAAGGACCAATATAACTTGGAGCAAATTTCCCAGATAGAACTTTAAGGCTCAGTTTTTTAATAAACAACCACACTCACTCATCCAAAATTGTTGTAATGTCGTGTCACGGTAGAGAAGGGATGCAAGCCATAAACTCACCCACAACGCATGTCACCTACCTATCAAGCCTCACAACCCCTAGTGGTTAGGGACTTCTGGTCGACATTCCCTGAATTTACTGGGTGCATAGGAAATATGACAAACACAGAGGGACAAAACAACTTAGAAAACTGAACAAGAGATGTCAGGCAAAACCAGGTCAAGATCAAGATGGTGGTGCAGCACAGAAACAAGAAAAAGGGAATAGTTGAGTAAAGAAGTAGAGGTCAGATACACAGAAAAGCAAAGAAAGTAACAGTATTAGCAAGACACAAGTGTCAGAAGACTGATAATTGACCAGTATCCTCAGTGCAATTCAGCGAGTTTGGATATTTTAGATTCTATGACCCTGCAAAGTGAAAATTTGGGGTTAAACCCCTAGTTACAGAAGGGGTTAGCTTTGTTATTTAAAGCAAATTCTGTCAGAGAAAGAACTTTCATTTCTCCTGATCATCTGTGACGAAACACCTAGAACATTGTTCTAGTGTTTGGTTGAGTCTCTAATGTTTGGGTTGAAACCCTTGGTTTCCAGATGATAGGGACACAGAGATCCCCAAACACCAAAAAACAGAACCTTAGAACCTAAAAAATCAGGGACCATCAGCATGGTGGGAGATATAACAGATAAACAAATTTAAAAATATTATTTTACAATTTTCCTGGCTAAATAGTTTTTACTTTGGACAACCTGTTTGTGACCTTTTCTAAGTTCATAGATAAATGTATGGATTTAGTTCAACATTAGTGAATAAAACAACCAACATGATTGCTTCTTTCTCAGTCTTTGAAATGTTTCCGAATTGTTTTCTGAATTAAAAAGACAGTTACGTCTGCTATAAATAAAACCTGCAGCATGTGTTCAGTAGGCAGAAGTGCTAGTGGGGGAGGATATTATATTTCTGAATCATTCACTCTTGTAGATAAGAATGTCCAGCAAAGTATAGGCAAGACTGTGGAGGGAGAATAGGAGATTTTCTTAAAAATATGTTTTCAATAAATAGTGCCTTGATATGTCTAAATACATTAAATATCTATCAAGCAGAAATATATCACCCTATGTGAGGTATACTTACTGTTGGCTCATTTATACTTTATATGTACACAATGGACTGGAGTCATGCAACTTATTTGTTGAAAGGTAAGGTACACTAATTGTACAATTGGTTAAGGATAATCTGCAGCATATACATACAGTGTTTGGTCAAGGTCTAAAAAAGTATAAGCACCGAGACATTCATGAATTTTTCAATAAAAGCAAGTGTCTGAAGATAAACACCACTAAACCTGGAGTGAAGAGTGCTCTTCTAACTTCTTTTCCACTGCACATGAATTGGATGTTTCTTCTGAGGATTGAGCACCCCTATGTTGTTATGAATTGTACACAATACTGTTCGTGTATAGAGAGTCCAGGTCATGCAATGTAAAAGAATGGCCATTGTTTATTTGAGGAGTAGTTGCCATCTAACTTAAAATAATATTTGTTATAGTACATTATACACTGCTATATTTTGGGGGCTGCCAATGTGATTGGGGAACCAAACCTCAGATTCAATCTGCTCAGCTTGAGCTTCCTCATGCACAGGTAAGAGAGAGTAGGATACAAATGTTAGGATGCTGCTGGGTTACAAAAAAACCCAAGCAATAATGATTGAGTGATAATGGATTTCCCATGTATGGGGTTAAAAAATATATAAAAATAATTTACCCAATGGTCTTTACTGAACACTCAACAAAATAAAAGAAAAATATACCCCACTATAAAAATAAATGTCCCCTACAACGAACTATTGTAACGCTAGAAGAAACCCAGTTAAACTAGAATTTAAATCCCATCCTCATCCAATCCCTTCCCTTCCTTGGTTGAACTTGATGGACATTTGTCTTTTGTCAACTGTAATACCTATGTAACTATGCAATGCAGTCACATCTTCTTCTCCAGCTTTGGAAAATATACACCCACCGGCCACTTTATTAGGTACACCATGCTAGTAACGGGTTGGACCCCCTTTTACCTTCAGAACTGCCTCAATTCTTCGTGGCATAGATTCAACAAGGTGCTGGAAGCATTCCTCAGAGATTTTGGTCCATATTGACCTGATGGCTTCACACAGTTGCCGCAGATTTGTCGGCTGCACATCCATGATGCGAATCTCCCGTTCCACCACATCCCAAAGATGCTCTATTGGATTGAGATCTGGTGACTGTGGAGGCCATTTGAGTACAGTGA
>CM033643.1:103152468-103181574 GCA_019512145.1 Engystomops pustulosus | reverse complement strand
CCTATGATGTTGCTGCCACCTCCATAATTTGTCATTGTGCGACTCTGCGGCCTACTCATGCTGCTGCTAACTGACAGCTGTCTCCCTGGAACACCCTGTGATTTCTATAATGCTGTTTTCACCCTCCACAACTCATTGCCACTATGTTTGGTTTTCTCCTTCATTCCATCTGTCAGAAGGAATGAAAAGCTTCAGGATTGATAGCCAAAAGCAGGAGTGGATACAGAACACAGAGGACATGCAAATATCTAATTTACTGGTCATCTCAGTTTTGGATCAGCTCCTGTTTGTTTTTGCTTTAGCAATACAGATGGATTATTGACCGATTGAAAGAAGACACTGACGGATGAAAAGAAGGACAAAATGATCAGTGACGTCCATGCAAAATTACTTCTGACACCCTCTCCACTCTTTTGGGGGGTTTCTACATGTATCAGCGTTTAACAGAGCAGGTTCTGTCGTAATCTATGGAATTATCTGATGTCAGTGTAAGAAGAGTGCACTTTTTGATATTATATTGGGATCTTGGCCCTCAGCTCAGTCCTTTCGAGCTGGCACAGACGTTTCCTTGTCAGGCTGCGTTCCCGCTTCACTTTTTTGTTTAAGTTGGCCCCTGTAAGTGCCCATGAAATTGAAGAGGGATGCCATTCTAAGAACGGCGTCTGCCATGTGCGTGTCATACTAAAACACAGCATTGCATATGCATATATAGCAAATACCCGTTTTTTAACGTGATTAGCCATGAGTCGATTCGGGTCAAAACGAATTTTGACGGAAAATTTGGGAAACTAGTCAAATCGAATTTTTTTTATTTGCCCAGTGGCATGAGTAGGGCAAAATACTTTTTTCACTTCAATGGAATATTTTCCCACTATCAAGACAACAGCACCCAACCGGAGAGAGGGAACCGCTCCCTGATGGGGATCAGGGAGCCTTGGTGAGGCATTGTAGCGCAGTGAGAGGTGGAATGGGAGTCCCAGGAGTGGCTGTGCATGGCTCCCCGCCGAAGGCTTACCAGCGGGAGAAGAGGCCTTGGCGGGGTGGTGCGAAGTGTGCTGCGCGTGGCAGCCAGAGTCTGTAAGTGAAAATGGGCTCCAACGTGTCCTCGGTCCAGGAGGGGACACGTGGAGGAGCGGAGGTGGCTGAGCACTGCAGGATCGCTCCATCTCCCTGATGCCGGCCGGCAAAAATGATGTCTGCCCCACTTCCGGAATGGGACTTTGCATTTAGAGTCAATTATGCAATATCCCTTGTGAAGGGTAATTTGTTTTTGGGGCCACACTGAACAAGATCTTAGAGAAGGTGGCGGACAGAAAGAAAGGAAAATTTTTTATCCCTCAAGAAAATTTTGATCACCACAGAGATCTAGGGACAGAAGGATGGAGATCCTTTAGAAAATCAAAGGGCTTCATGTTTTCATGCCCTTCAGACTCCAGTAAGCAATGACGCCAGTGGACCAGTGGGGGGGAAGACTTTCCCTGTTTAAGGAAGAATGGAGGAAGATCACAGGGAGTGGCTGGATCCTGGGAATTATCCGGACGGTCTAAAGTTACTTTTTGTATCTCTCCCCCACTGCGCTTCAAGAAAACATCTGTGTCAGGCCTGGAGGCTCAGCAGGCCCTAGAGGCAGTGGTGAAGTCTCTACTAGAAAAGAATGTACTCAGAAGGGTTCCATTTCAGAAGCAGGTTGCAGGGTTCTACTCAACCCTGTTCTTCATTAAGAAATCAGATGGCTCCCTTCGTACCATTATAAACCAAAGACTTTGAATCAATACCTGCAAATAGACAGGTTCAAGATGGAGTCCATAAGATCGACGATAAACTTTTTCAAGATTTTACATGGCATCTATAGATCTGGCGGATGCATACTACCGCAATCCCATTCATCCGAACTGCCAGAAATACCTGAGAGTGGCGGTAATGCTGGATGGCATTCTCACACACCTCCAGTTTAGGGCCCTAACCTTTGGAGTAGCCATAGCTCCAAGGGTATTCACAAAGTTGATATCGGAGGTCTCAGCCTACATAAGAAGGCATCAAGGGATCTTTGTGCCATATCTCGACAACATTCTTCTAGTGGGAAGGAGCGTGGAGGAACTAGAGGTCTCTGGATCACACTGGATCTCCTCAGATTTGTCTTGGAGCACAACACATTTGTGTCCAATGGCAAATTCTACCATGTGCTCCCACCTACGCCAATCTCTTCCTGGGCTGGTGGGAGAAGGAGATAGTTTTCAGTGAAGCTATGGAAGGATGGGTACAGAACATAGCATCATGGCTACGTTTTATAGAGGACATACTGATCCTTTGGAGAGGTACAGCTGATGAATACAAACAGTTTGTCTCCTGTCTCAACATCAATGAAATATGGCTGTATTTCACCTCTGAATTCTACAAGGACCAGATTGTCTTTCCAGATCTTGTCATCAAAAAATCCACCACTGGTATGATAACTACCCACATGTACAGGAAGCCAACAGCAACAAACAATTTATTGCGTTGGCAAAGTCACCATCCAAAACCTCTGCTTAAAGGGATACCTAAAGGGCAGTTCTTGAGAGCCAGAAGGAATAACTCACTTCTTCCAGACTTTATATCATCCTCAGCAGAATTGCATCAAAGATTCCGTCAACTGGGATACCCAAATTGGGTATTAAAAAATACATACCAACATGCATTATGTTCCAATAGAAACACTCTTTTACATCCCAATCCAAATGAGGATCACAACTCACAAATTCGGATTATAGGTTGCTATGATACTGGACATATCATGGTTCGCCAAACCCTTGAGATGTTCTGGGGTATCTTACAACGTGACCCAGACATAGGGAAAATGGTAGGTGATTTTCCATCTATCACATACCGCCGTGGTAGGAACATAGGCGACAATTTGGTCCATAGCCATCTCATACCGTTACAAAAATCTACCTGGCTCCCCTAACCACCAAAATGCACCTTTAAATGTAAAAGATGCCAAAATTGCAAATATATTGAAGAAAGGGCTAACTTCCGAAGCTCAAACACGAACAGAATTTTCCCGATTAAGAAATTAATCTCCTGCAGAACTACAGGAGTTGTCTATCTACTGACTTCCAGCTGTTCTATACAGTATGTGGGAAAAACTATTCTGGAGCTACGTACCAGAATTGGGTGCATATTAGGGACATAATCAATAAGCATTACAACCCCGTTGCTTGTCACGTATGGGAATTTCATCAAGGACATCCGGAAGTGATCAGTTTCCAAGGCATCGAAGCCATTGATCCCTTACTGAGAGGTGGTGACTATAACAGAGTGGTGTGCCAGAGAGAATCACGCTGGATTTTCTCTCTTGACACTGTAAAGCCACGAGGTCTCAATGATTTTGTCCCATATGCGTGCTTTATATAGTATTTCGTTATTGCTATTTGAACATATCCCCCTAAGTCTGATAAGCAACCTCTACGGGTTACAACCGGTTTTAGCGATACATTTCTACCCGTTGTACCCATTACATCCAATTGAGTTTCGACCATCTGATTATTCTAATCCGATTCACTATCCTATAATCACATTATGAGCGATTATTAGTGGTCTTGAAATGCTCTGTTAATTTCTGCCTTACCGCAAATTCTGCGACACCCGATCTCCATGTGAACAACATTGTAATCCAGGGATCACATGATCAGTCCCCGTGACACATCATCCTCCCAGGGCGATCGCTAGTAGTACCATAGGACCGCCTTGAGGGGGTGTGTAACTACCGGACACGTCATTGATGGCAATCTCTTACTGCTAACTAGCGGATTGCTCCTTGAGGCGGGACTACATCGGCTACAATGTAGCTTGATGTTGACACCGTCGAACCAATTAAAGAGCCTAGAATGCAGCCCGCCCCGGACATGACTCAAACGATGGGTGGTACCAATAGTTTAAATACCCAGTCATTTGTTGCTCGCGCTACGGCCGGTAACAATGCCGTTGGGGGAAATGCTGCTGGTTTGATGTAAAACAATGTCACACTTATCAAACAGATTAAAGCACCTCTGAGGACACATCTAAATACAATCAAAGATGTAGAAACGCGTTACGTGTGACTAACAGCATTAAGCCAACTGAGTGAATCAGTGCTTATTTTTTGGTCTAGTGGCAGGAAACAAAGTGTGTTCCATTAAACTTTAATTTTCAACTGGCTCGTTAGTCGGGACAGCGTGCAAACAAAATATTACACTGCCCTGTCTATGGACCACTAGTTTCAATCCATTTACTGGCCAATGCCTGAATGTAGAGATATCTAATTGACAGGTTTTAAGTAAATATCAATAAAGTTAATTTAGTTTTAAACGTTTCTAGTCAGGCAGACAATATTATTTTCAGAATCCAGTGAAACGTAAACCGACAATACCATACAATTGTGTTTCTAAATAGTCTTCCTTGTGGCAATTATTTCAGCCCGTAGGGTAGGGGAGATTGCGGCCCTATCCTGTAGGGCGCCATTTACCAAGATTTTCGAGGAGTTGTACTTACAACAGACCCGGCATTTCTACCTAAGGTAGCTTCAAAGTTTCACTGGTCACAAGAGATTAGGCTTCCTTCCTGCTGTAATAATCCATCTACAGATAAAGAGAGAATATAGTAAACTTTATGTCAAAAGAGATATTGAAATCTACTTAGCCAGGTGGGAAAAATGGAGGAGTTCAGACAGCATGTTTATTCTTTTTGTAGGCTAGAATAGGGGAAAAAAGGTCTCAGCTATGATTATATCCAGGTGGATTAAGCTAACTATTGGTTTGGCTATCTATTAGTTTTGCTGCGAAGCATCTTGAACCTGAAGATATCTGTTTAGAGTTTTTAGGTTTAGGATAGCTCTTAGACAGCCATTTAGCTTTTTTACCCAGAATAGAGTTGAATAGAACCCTTGGCAATGTTCTGGTTCTGCTAATGGAACCTGACACAATACCTTCTTTTTGATGAGTGTTAAGATTTCTGATATCATAGCCTTCTGGTTGTCCCCTAGGATTTGTAAGCTTGTTAGTAGTAGAGAGGCAAAGTCCAGTGAAATGCCCTTTTGTATAGCGCTTAAAACCCACTTGCTTCCTGATAAACAAGACCAAGCATGGAAGAAGTCAGTCCTTGACCTTGTGGTCACAAAGGGCTGGGAACCTGACACCATGGACTGGTCAATAAAGTTGGTTGAACAAGAACCCCTTACACTTTTAGAAGGGTTTAGGGTCTGGACCTTTATCTTCACCCCTTCTCTGAAATCTTGATCTACAAAAGGAGAAAGATGGTCTGCAAGGCTTGATTGTTGAGTAAAGGACCTCTTATTATTCCCTTCCTTTTCTAATAAGTCATAAGTACTGGACCAAACAATACATTTCCCACACAGGGAATGCCACACAGCCTGTTCCTTGATCCAACAATGCTTGGCCAATTCTTAAGCCAGAGAGCCCTACTGGCGGATTGGATAATGTGGCATTAAAGTCTCAGGGCATCAATGGAGGCATCAGCCAGAAAAGCAGTACTTTTCTGGGTGTAAGTAATAGAAGATGCTAATGTCTCTCTAGGAATCTTATTCTGAAAATCTCCTTCTAGCTGATAATAGCATGGAATGGGTTACACAAGCTGTGACTATGTTAAGTTTGAAGGCAGACGTAGAAGAATCCCAGGCCTTCTTCAGAAAACCCTCAGCTTTTTAATCCCTGAGGGAACCCATGTCTTCTAAAGGAAGGGATGACCTATGCAACACTTTGTCCATGAATGCGTCAACTTTAGGAGAACAACCCCAGGAGGTAGAGATAGGAGGATATTATATATTCACAGTCCTGGGAATATGGTATTGTGTGTGTGTGGAAACTTCCATTCTTTATCAATAAGGAAGGCAATGGTGTTATGAACTGGAAATCCTCGCTTACACTTTTCTTTCAAACCTTCAAAACATGACATCTTGGACAGTTTTAGGTTCTCTTTTGTCTTCAACACCCATAGTCATCCCAACTAATTTTAGACAGTAATCTGTTTTATCAATTCCAAACAAAGGCTGCCTAGCATGCTAAGTAACTGATGCTGAAGAAACTGAAATACTGCCATTTCTTACAGCTACCTTTTCCTCCGAGTGACCTCTCCCTAAGATATACTGCTGACGAGGTACCAGGTCTCTCAGAACCAGAAGCATCTCTAGATTTATCAATACAAAAATACGTCTCCCCAGTCACAATTTTGACGATACAACAAGCACAAGAGGCTTTTTCATAGGATTTATTGTACAGATTAATACGGACGCAGTGATACCAAATATGTACGTGTTTTTGTGTTTTATTTACTTTATTTGCATTTTATGTGTTACTGGGGAGATTATGGGACTTTTATTTTATTTAATTATATTATAAAAAGATTAATTTTTTTTTAAACTTTTATACACTTTCTACTTCTTGGCTTGAATAAGCGATCATCCGATCGCTTAGTCAAGCCTTTACACTGCAATACACTTGTATTGCAGTGTATGGTGTAAGTAACTGAGCATGCCGCCCATGCTCAGTTACTTACAGCCGGGTCCTGCCAGGAAGGCAGAACCCGGCACAGAGAGGAGCCGACATTTGTGTTTTATTTACTTTATTTGCATTTTATGTGTTACTGGGGAGATTATGGGACTTTTATTTTATTTAATTATATTATAAAAAGATAAAAAAAAATTTTTACTTTTATACACTTTCTACTTCTTAGCTTGAATAAGCGATCATCCGATCGCTTAGTCAAGCCTTTACACTGCAATACACTTGTATTGCAGTGTATGGTGTAAGTAACTGAGCATGCCGCCCATGCTCAGTTACTTACAGCCGGGTCCTGCCAGGAAGGCAGAACCCGGCACAGAGAGGAGCCGACAGCCCCGGGTCACTCGTCGGGACCCAGGGCAGCGGCAGGAGGGATCGGATCCCCCGGTAAGCACACCGGGGGGGGTCCGATCCACGGGGGACACGCTTACGCGCGGCGTGTAAGGGGTTAAACACCCGGGATCTAAGTTTTTCCGATCATGTAAGTCAACTGCGCATAGCGCGGCATGCCGATTACTTACACTATACACTGTGCAATACAAGTGTATTGCAGTGTAAAGGCTTACTAGCGATCTGATGATCGCTTATTCAAGCTAACGCGTAGCCCGTGTTCCCGTAAACCCTTTTTTTTTCTTTTTATATATCACTTAAATAAAATCAAAGTCCCATAATCTCCAGTAAAACACATAAAATGCAATAAAGTAATAAAAACACAAAAACAGTACTATTTGGGGTTCCAACTAGCGTCTCGTATTAATTGTACAATAAATCAATATTGAACCCGCTCTGTGCACTACTTTAAAAAAAACTCGAAAACGTCCCATAGTATACAATTTTCATCAACAACCCACATCACAAAAAATGTTCTAAAAAGTGATCAAAAAAAGTTATGTCCCTAATATGAGACGACTGAAAAGAACCAACTGTTTTCAGCAAAATAAGCCCTCAATCCAACCATATCTGAACACAGAAAAATACAGAAGTTATGGCCTGAAAAGTTGTCATAGTAGAAAAACAATGCGATTTTCTCCAATATGGTTTTGGCTCAGGAAAATTGAGCAAAATAAGAAAACCTATATAAATGAGGTTCACCGCAATCGTAGTGAACCAGAGAATAAAGATAAAATATTATTTTTACGTTACGGTGAGCGGGGGAAAAAATGCTAAAAATCAAAATAAAAATTGATGATTTGTTTGTGTCTCCCTTGAAATAGTTAAAAAATCTCATAATAAGCTTTAGGACTCCCAAAATAATTATCTATCCAGTGTAGATCATCCCGTAATATAAGAGCCCTCATATGGTTCGCATACCAAAAAATAAACTTTATATGTTGTACAATGTGACAATACAAATCTGCTGTGATGGCGCCTCCATTCATTCTTACTCGGCCGTGCGCCATACACAGCTTTTACCACCACATATGGGTATCAGTGAACTCGGGAGGAATTGTAGCATCAAGCGTTGCAGTGCGTTCATCATTTAATTTATTCTGAAAACTGTCAGTTTGTGGCCTAAATGAATGTATTTTCCCCAAAAAATTCTATATTCTAAATCGCAGGTCCATATTTTTTAACCCTTGTGAAACCATTAAAGGTTAATAGACGTAATAGAAGTTGTTTACCTATTTGAGGGTAACTTTCTATAGTGGGGTTCTATTTTATGGGTTTTACTATTATTTAGGCCTCTCAAAGTCACTTGAAAGCTGAGTGTCCCTAAAATTTGAGTTTTGGCAATTCTGAGAATAAGAAAAATCGCAGCCTAAGGTTCTGCACCTCTAACATCCTAGAAAATGACCGGAACATAAAATATCATCTCAACATAAAGCAGATATTCTGCAATGTTAATTTAACAACTTTTTGGGTAGTTTTACATCTTGTCTGAACCAGAACATTTCAAACTTGGAAAATGAAGATTTTTACAAACTTTTGCCAAATTTTCACTTTTTTTCGATAATGAAAAAAACTTACACTATAATTTTAGTACAATGTGTCACGAGAAAACCATTCCGCACAACAATCAACACCGGATATGTAAAGGCTTCCGAAGTTATAACACAATTATCTTGAGACATGTCAGTTTGAAAAATCGAGTCTGGTCATTGAGCTGAAACTAGTGTCGATGATAAGGGGTTAAATCACCATCCCATCTAGCCTGATATGGTAGATTTGAAGTATCAGACTCCTTTATTAAGATGCTGTAAATTTAGGAGATGCAGTGTCCTGGAAGAGATGCTGACCGAAATAAGGCCTCAAAAGGGCGGGTTCTATAGTATACTCTACTGAAAAATTGCAATTTCTTGACACACTGATAAGTAGGGTAGTAGGACCACCCGATAGGAATAATCTGTAGATTATCATAGTGGACATCCAGGAATGATACAGAGCCTCCCCAGTAAGTCAAACGATGAGGGTGAAGAGAATAGTGAGTAATAAGTTGAACATTGAAGAATTTATAAGGGATATGTGTAGAGAAATTACCCTAAAAAGTTGCTTATACAACAAAAAGATATACAGTATGACGAGACAGGACTTGATGAATGTGAAGAAATGAGAGACGGTGTTTAGTGAGTAACATATACTAGGAATAGTAATAAATAGCCAGAATTGTGAGAGAAAGTATTGGCCTAATCCTGGCAAGTAATTACAATTAGTACCGTAACGAAGGGAGCCACCCGATCTTCTATATCGGAGGATAGTAGCATCCGATTATGTGTGGTGCAAGCGATGTCTGAGCTGGAGTCAGGAAAAAGGATCATTAGCCATTTTAAGTAAACAAAGGAATGGGAGTTTTGCGATATTAAATTGTGAAACTGTAACCTGATGATGAAAGGCCACATAACGGAAAATAGCACCCAAATGTCCGAAACCATTCCAACATTTTAAATCACAAAAAATGTAATAAAAATTGATCAAAAGGTTGCATAGTCTTTAAAATGGAAGCAATGAAAATGTCAGCTCATGTCGCAAAAAATGACATCTCACACATCTCCGTACATCAAAGTATGAAAAAGTTATTGGCATCAGAAGATGGCGAAACAATTTTTTTTCGTACACATTTATTTAATTTGACACATAGACTCATAAAACCTCTATAAGCTGTTAAAAACTGCCTACAGGAAGTGCCCCAAATGCATATATTTGCCATTCCATCCACCATATTTGGATTTTTTTTCCAGCTTCCCAGTACACGGAATGTATCTCCAGGCTCTATGCTTTTTCTCAGCATGGCTTCAGAAAAGCATGACATCCCTGAAACACCCAGGACCCCAGCCCCAGTAAACTACACTGTAGGGCGGGAAATCGTTTCCCTTAATTTTTTTGTGTATGAGTGTAAGTGTCTAGATTTAGGGGAGGAAGACTGGCCTAACAAGGACGTCGAGACCATACAAAGAGTCATGATTTGAAGCATAATTCCCATCCAACTAGAGAAAAGCCTCTTGTGTCTTGTTGTATCGTACAAATTGGTGACGGGAGACGTATTTTTGTCTTGGCTATGGTCAGAAATAAAAATCTAAGATGCTTCCTGCCCTTAACTTCGCTAGTCGAGAGACCTGGTACCATCGTCAGCAGTATTCTTAGGTGAGGGTCACTCGGAGGAGAAAAGGTAGCTGTAAGAAATGGCAGTATTTCAAGTTTCTAGCATCAGTCTTAGCATCTGCAGCCTTTGTTGATGATACAAAAACAGATTATGTCTAAATTAGTTAGGATGACTATGGGTGTTCTGAAGACAAAGAGACCTCAAAACTGTCCAGGAGTTCATAAAAAGTAACTATAAAAGGAAAGGTTTGAAAGACAAGTGTAAGACGAGATTTTCCAGTTCCTAACACCATTTGCCTTCCTTCTTGATAAAGAAGAAGTTTCCACACACACACAATACCATATCCCAGGACTGTTAATATATAATCCGCCTATCTCTACCTCCATGGGTTGTTCTCCTAAGAGTTGACTGCATTCATGGTCAAAGTGTTGCATAGGTCATCCCTTCCTTTAGAAGACATGGGTTTTCCCCTCAGGGACCCCATGGATAAAAAAGCTGAGGGTTTTCTGAAGAAGGCCTGGGATTCTTCTACGTCTGCCTTCACTTACATAGTCCCAGCTTGTGTAGCCATTCACCATGCTATTAATATCAGCTCGAGGGAGATTTTTCAGAATAAGATCCTAGAGATACAATTAGCAATCTTCCTATACTTGATTACACAAAAAACCCAGAACGTACTGCTTTTCTGGCTGATGCCTCCATTGATGCCCTGAGACTTTACTGCCACATTAATCCAATTCCGCCAGTAGGGCTCTCTGGGCTTAAGACTTGCTAGCATTGTGGATCACGGAAAGACTGTGTGGCATTCCCTGTGTGGGAAATGTATTGTTTTGTCTCAGTACTTATGACTTATAGAAGGAAGGGAATAATAAGAGGTCCTTTACTTCACCATCAAGCCGTGCCAGACCATCTTTCTCCTGTGTAGATCAAGATTTCAGAGAATGGGTGAGAGAAAGTCCAGACCCTCAAACCCTTCTAAAAGTGTAAGGGTCTTGTTCATTCCAACCAACTTTTGTACATCCATGGTGTCAGTTCCGCAGCCCTTTGTGACCACAAGGTCAAGGCTGACTTCTTTTACTTCCATGCTTGTTCTTGTTTATCAGGAAGCAAGTGGGTTTTAAGCGCTATACAAACGGACATATTCACTGGACTTTGCCGCTCTACTACTAACAAGCTTACAAATCCTAGGGGACACATAAGGCTATGATATCAGAAATCTTACATCATCAAAAGATGTATGTGTCAGGTTCCAAATTAGCAGAACAGACATTGCCAAGGGCTCTATTCAACTCTATTCCGGGTAAAAAGCTAAACTGCTGTCTAAGAGCTATCCTAAACCTAAACACCTAACAATATCTTCATTCGGGTTCAAGATGCTTCGCAGCAAAACTAATGATAGCCCAAACCATAGTTAGCTTACTCCACCTGGATAGATCATAGCTGAGACCTTTTGCCCCTATTCTAGCCTACAAAAAGAAAAACCTCTGTCCCTGAACTCCTCCATTTTTCCCACCTGGCCTAAGTAGTTTCAATATCTCTTTGACATAAAGTTTACTATAATTCTCTCTTTACTGTATATGGATATTACAGCAGGAGGAAGCCTAATCTCTTGTGACCATTGAAACTTGAAGCACCTTAAGGTAGAAATGCCGGGTCTGTTGTAAGTACAACGCCTCGAAAATCTTGGTACATATGGCGCCCTACAGGATAGGGCCGCATCTCCCCCCTACCCTACGGGCTGAAATACTTCCACAAGGAAGACTATTAGAACACAATTTATGGTATTGTCGGTTTCGTTTTCACTGGATTCTGAAATAATATTGTCTGCCTGACTAGAAACCGTTTAAAACTAAATTAACTTTATTGATATTTACTTAAAACCTGTCAATTAGATATCCGACATTCAGGCATTGGCAGTAAAGGGATTGAAACTAGTGGTCCATAGACCAGGGCAGTGTAATATTTTGTTTGCACGCTTCCGACTAACGAGCCAGTTGAAAATTAAAGTTTATGGAAACACACTTGGTTTTCCTGCCACTAGATGGACGAACCACAAAATAAAGCATAAGCACTGATTCACTCAGTTGCTTATGCTGTTAGTCACACGTAACGCGGTTCTACATCGTTGATGTATTTAGATTGTCCTCATAGGTGCTTTAAAAATCTGTTTGATAGTGTGACTTGTTTTACATCAAACCAGCAGCATTTCCCCCAACGGCATTGTTACCGGCCGTAGCGACGATCAACAAATGACTGGGTCTTTAAACTATTGGTACCACCCCATGCGTTTGAGTCATGTCCGGGGCGGGCTGCATTCTAGGCTCTTTAAATTGGTTCGACGGTGTCAACATCAAGCTACATGTAGCCGAGGTAGTCCCTCCTCAAGGAGCAATCCGCTTAGTTTAGCTAAGAGAATTGCCATCAATGACGTGTCCGGTAGTTACAATACCACAACACACAACCCCCTCAAAGGCGGTCCTATGGTACTCTAGCGAAGCGATCGCCCTGGGAGGATGATGTGTCCCGGGACTGATCATGTGATCCCTGGATTACCAATGGTTGTTCACATGGTATATCGGGTGTCGCGGATTGCGGTCAGGCAGAAATTACCAGAGTCATTTAAAGACCACTATAATCGCCGGGTCCTGCCAGGAAGGCAGAACCCGGCACAGAGAGGAGCCGACAGCCCCGGGTCACTCGTCGGGACCCAGGGCAGCGGCAGGAGGGATCGGATCCCCCGGTAAGCACACCGGGGGGGGCCGCGCGAACGTGTCCCCCGTGGATCGGACCCCCCCCCCGGTGTGCTTACCTACCGGGGCTCGATCCTCGCCTGCTGCACTGGGGTCCCGACGAGGACGCCGGGGCTGTCGCTCCTCTTGTCCGGGTTCTCTGCATTCCATTGGCAGGACCCGGCTGTAAGTCAACTGAGCATGCGCGGCATGCTCATTTACTTACACTATACACTGGCAATACAATGTATTGCAGTGTAAAGGCTTTGACTAAGCGATCGAGGATCGCTTATTTCAAGCTAAGAAGTAGAAAGTGTAAAAAGTAAAAATTTTTTTTATCTTTTTATAATATAATTAAATAAAATAAATTCCCATAATCTCCAGAAGAACACATAAAATGCAATAAAGTAAATAAAACACAAAAAACACGTACTATTTGGATCCAACTCATGCGTCCGTATTAATTGCTACAATAACAATTGAACCGACTACAGTATACTGTTAAAAATGCCTGAAAACGTCCTCATAGTAAAATTTTATCAACAATCCCATCACAAAATGTTTGCTCAGGAAAAGTGAAAAGTATGCCCTAATATAAGACTAAAACCCTTTCGCAATCTAATCTATCTGAACAGAAAATACAGAAGTTATGGCTCTGAAAGTTGTCATAGTAAAACATGCGATTTTCTCCAATATGGTTTGCTCAGGAAAATTGAGCAAAATAAGAAAACCTATATAAAGAGGTATCACGCAATCGTAGTGAACCAGAGAATAAAGATAAAATATTATTTTACGTTACGGTGAGCGGGGGAAAAAATGCTAAAAATCAAAATAAAAATTGATGATTTGTTTGTGTCTCCCTTGAAATAGTTAAAAAATCTCATAATAAGCTTTAGGACTCCCAAAATAATTATCTATCCAGTGTAGATCATCCCGTAATATAAGAGCCCTCATATGGTTCGCATACCAAAAAATAAACTTTATATGTTGTACAATGTGACAATACAAATCTGCTGTGATGGCGCCTCCATTCATTCTTACTCGGCCGTGCGCCATACATCAGCTTTTACCACCACATATGGGTATCAGTGAACTCGGGAGGAATTGCAGCATCAAGCGTTGCAGTGCGTTCATCATTTAATTTATTCTGAAAACTGTCAGTTTGTGGCCTAAATGAATGTATTTTCCCCAAAAAATTCTATATTCTAAATCGCAGGTCCATATTTTTTAACCCTTGTGAAACCATTAAAGGTTAATAGACGTAATAGAAGTTGTTTACCTATTTGAGGGTAACTTTCTATAGTGGGGTTCTATTTTATGGGTTTTACTATTATTTAGGCCTCTCAAAGTCACTTGAAAGCTGAGTGTCCCTAAAATTTGAGTTTTGGCAATTCTGAGAATAAGAAAAATCGCAGCCTAAGGTTCTGCACCTCTAACATCCTAGAAAATGACCGGAACATAAAATATCATCTCAACATAAAGCAGATATTCTGCAATGTTAATTTAACAACTTTTTGGGTAGTTTTACATCTTGTCTGAACCAGAACATTTCAAACTTGGAAAATGAAGATTTTTACAAATTTTGCCAAATTTTCACTTTTTTTCGATAATGAAAAAAACTTACACTATAATTTTAGTACAATGTGTCACGAGAAAACCATTCCGCACAACAATCAACACCGGATATGTAAAGGCTTCCGAAGTTATAACCAATTATCGTGAGACATGTCAGATTTGAAAAATCGAGTCTGGTCATTGAGCTGAAAACTAGTGTCGATGATAAGGGGTTAAATCACCATCCCATCTAGCCTGATATGGTAGATTTGAAGTATCAGACTCCTTTATTAAGATGCTGTAAATTTAGGAGATGCAGTGTCCTGGAAGAGATGCTGACCGAAATGAAGGCCTCAAAAGGGCGGGTTCTATAGTATACTCTACTGAAAAATTGCAATTTCTTGACACACTGATAAGGAGGGGTAGTAGGACACCCGATAGGAATAATCTGTTAGATTATCATAGTGGACATCCCAGGGAAATGATACAGAGCCTCCCCAGAAGTCAAACGATGAGGGTGAAGAGAATAGTGAGTAATAAGTTGAACATTAGAAATTTATAAGGATAGTGAGAATTTGTAGAGAAATTACCCTAAAAAGTTGCTTAACAACAACAGATATACAGTATGACGAGACAGGACTTGATGAATGTGAAGAAATGAGAGAAAGGTGGTTTAAAGTGAGTACATATACTGAAGATAGTAATCAAATAGCCAGAATTGTGAGAAAGTATTGGCCTATACTGGCAAGTAATTACAATGATGTACCGTAACGAAGGGAGCCACCCCTCTTCTCATATCGGAGGGATAGTAGCATCCGAGATAGTGTGGTGCAAGCGGATGTGGGCTCAGGAAAAAGAGTCATTAGACATTTTTAAGTAAACCAAAAATGGGGAGTTTTTGATATGTAAATTGTGTAAACTGTAACCTGATGATGAAAGGCTACATAACGGAAAATAGCACCCAAATGTCCGAAACCATTCCAACATTTTAAATCACAAAAAATGTAATAAAAATTGATCAAAAGGTTGCATAGTCTTTAAAATGGAAGCAATGAAAATGTCAGCTCATGTCGCAAAAAATGACATCTACAACAATCTCCGTACATATCAAAGTATGAAAAAGTTATTGGGCAGTCAGAAGATGGGCGAAACAATTTTTTTTTCGTACACATTTATTTAATTTTGACAATGAACTCAAAAACCTTATAGCTGTTAAAAACTGCCTACAGGAAAGTGCCCCAAATGCATATATTTGCCAATTCCACCATATTTGGATTTTTTTTCCAGCTTCCCAGTACACGGAATGTATCTCCAGGCTCTATGCTTTTTCTCAGCATGGCTTCAGAAAAGCATGACATCCCTGAAACACCCAGGACCCCAGCCCCAGTAAACTACACAACCTGTAGGGCGGAAATCGTTACCTTAATTTTTTGTGTTATGATGGTCAGGTGTGTAGATTTAGGGAGGAAGACTGTGCCTAACAAGCTGACTGTCGAGACCATGACAAAGAGTCATGATTTGAAGCCATAATTCGCCATCCAACTATGAAGAAAAGCTACTTGTGTCTTGTTGTATCGTAAAATTGGTGACTGGGAGACGTATTTTTGTCTTTCCGAATTCGAGGAGTACATATCTAAGATGCTTCTGCGTTATCTTTCGTCTAGTTTGAGAACCTGGTACCTCGTCAGCAGTATTCTTAGGAGGAGTTCACTCAGGAGGAGAAAAGGTAGCTGTAAGAAATGGGCAGTATTTCAAGTTTCTAGCATCAGTCCTTAGCATGCTGGCAGCCTTTGTGTTGAATTGATACAAAAACAGATTATGTCTAAATTAGTTGGATGACTATGGGTGTTCTGAAGACCAAAGAGAACCTCAAAACTGTCCAGGAGTTCATAAAAAGTAACTATAAAAGGAAAGGTTTGAAAGACAAGTGTAAGACGAGATTTTCCAGTTCCTAACACCATTTGCCTTCCTTCTTGATAAAGAAGAAGTTTCCACACACACACAATACCATATCCCAGGACTGTTAATATATAATCCGCCTATCTCTACCTCCATGGGTTGTTCTCCTAAGAGTTGACTGCATTCATGGTCAAAGTGTTGCATAGGTCATCCCTTCCTTTAGAAGACATGGGTTTTCCCCTCAGGGACCCCATGGATAAAAAAGCTGAGGGTTTTCTGAAGAAGGCCTGGGATTCTTCTACGTCTGCCTTCACTTACATAGTCCCAGCTTGTGTAGCCATTCACCATGCTATTAATATCAGCTCGAGGGAGATTTTTCAGAATAAGATCCTAGAGATACAATTAGCAATCTTCCTATACTTGATTACACAAAAAACCCAGAACGTACTGCTTTTCTGGCTGATGCCTCCATTGATGCCCTGAGACTTTACTGCCACATTAATCCAATTCCGCCAGTAGGGCTCTCTGGGCTTAAGACTTGCTAGCATTGTGGATCACGGAAAGACTGTGTGGCATTCCCTGTGTGGGAAATGTATTGTTTTGTCTCAGTACTTATGACTTATAGAAGGAAGGGAATAATAAGAGGTCCTTTACTTCACCATCAAGCCGTGCCAGACCATCTTTCTCCTGTGTAGATCAAGATTTCAGAGAATGGGTGAGAGAAAGTCCAGACCCTCAAACCCTTCTAAAAGTGTAAGGGTCTTGTTCATTCCAACCAACTTTTGTACATCCATGGTGTCAGTTCCGCAGCCCTTTGTGACCACAAGGTCAAGGCTGACTTCTTTTACTTCCATGCTTGTTCTTGTTTATCAGGAAGCAAGTGGGTTTTAAGCGCTATACAAACGGACATATTCACTGGACTTTGCCGCTCTACTACTAACAAGCTTACAAATCCTAGGGGACACATAAGGCTATGATATCAGAAATCTTACATCATCAAAAGATGTATGTGTCAGGTTCCAAATTAGCAGAACAGACATTGCCAAGGGCTCTATTCAACTCTATTCCGGGTAAAAAGCTAAACTGCTGTCTAAGAGCTATCCTAAACCTAAACACCTAACAATATCTTCATTCGGGTTCAAGATGCTTCGCAGCAAAACTAATGATAGCCCAAACCATAGTTAGCTTACTCCACCTGGATAGATCATAGCTGAGACCTTTTGCCCCTATTCTAGCCTACAAAAAGAAAAACCTCTGTCCCTGAACTCCTCCATTTTTCCCACCTGGCCTAAGTAGTTTCAATATCTCTTTGACATAAAGTTTACTATAATTCTCTCTTTACTGTATATGGATATTACAGCAGGAGGAAGCCTAATCTCTTGTGACCATTGAAACTTGAAGCACCTTAAGGTAGAAATGCCGGGTCTGTTGTAAGTACAACGCCTCGAAAATCTTGGTACATATGGCGCCCTACAGGATAGGGCCGCATCTCCCCCCTACCCTACGGGCTGAAATACTTCCACAAGGAAGACTATTAGAACACAATTTATGGTATTGTCGGTTTCGTTTTCACTGGATTCTGAAATAATATTGTCTGCCTGACTAGAAACCGTTTAAAACTAAATTAACTTTATTGATATTTACTTAAAACCTGTCAATTAGATATCCGACATTCAGGCATTGGCAGTAAAGGGATTGAAACTAGTGGTCCATAGACCAGGGCAGTGTAATATTTTGTTTGCACGCTTCCGACTAACGAGCCAGTTGAAAATTAAAGTTTATGGAAACACACTTGGTTTTCCTGCCACTAGATGGACGAACCACAAAATAAAGCATAAGCACTGATTCACTCAGTTGCTTATGCTGTTAGTCACACGTAACGCGGTTCTACATCGTTGATGTATTTAGATTGTCCTCATAGGTGCTTTAAAAATCTGTTTGATAGTGTGACTTGTTTTACATCAAACCAGCAGCATTTCCCCCAACGGCATTGTTACCGGCCGTAGCGACGATCAACAAATGACTGGGTCTTTAAACTATTGGTACCACCCCATGCGTTTGAGTCATGTCCGGGGCGGGCTGCATTCTAGGCTCTTTAAATTGGTTCGACGGTGTCAACATCAAGCTACATGTAGCCGAGGTAGTCCCTCCTCAAGGAGCAATCCGCTTAGTTTAGCTAAGAGAATTGCCATCAATGACGTGTCCGGTAGTTACAATACCACAACACACAACCCCCTCAAAGGCGGTCCTATGGTACTCTAGCGAAGCGATCGCCCTGGGAGGATGATGTGTCCCGGGACTGATCATGTGATCCCTGGATTACCAATGGTTGTTCACATGGTATATCGGGTGTCGCGGATTGCGGTCAGGCAGAAATTACCAGAGTCATTTAAAGACCACTATAATCGGTGTAAGGGGTTAAACACCCGGGATCTAAGTTTTTCCGATCCCGGGTGTTAGTGCCGGGTCTGGGCTGTGATATCACAGCCCGACACCGGCACGAGCGGGACCCGGTGTCCCGAAATCTTCTTCTGACGCGCCGCCGTAGAAAGGCATACGCGTCAGAAGAAGTACCCTTAATGACCGCCGTAAAAAGCCGATACGGCAGTCATTAAGGGGTTAAGTGCACCTTTGTCACCTGAGGATTGGGATAAGTCATTCTTGTTTACACACAAACTCTCAGTGGCCTGTTCCACACAGGAACGGAATTACAAAATTCTTTCCAGATGGTACACTTGTTCTATTACTCAATCCAGGATATGTGTTGGAGGTGACATCAGAATTTACAGGGTCTATAGTTTCCAAGACACCAGAAGAGGCCTCACTGTCAGTTCTCCCAGGATCTATTAAAAAGCAGAAAAACAGTCTCTTGCAAGTGGCGTTCAGTGTCACCACCCACTATCTCAGAATGGTAGACATCACAAGCACTTCTAAAAAATTTATAAAGCTGTGGCAACCTTGGTTAACATTCCGTGAGTCCCAGAAATTCTAAGATATCCTTGAAAAAAACTAGTCACTCCTCTACACACCTGCTGGAAGTTAACTTAACCTACTGGCCCTGTCGAATATTGTCACTTTGTTTCTCCCTCTCTTGCCCTCCTCCTTTCCACCCTCTAACCTCCCATTTTTCACTTTGTGATGGGATAAGTGTTTTGGATGATAACCCCTGGCCGGTGACCATACTGTAAGTGCACTTAGCCTGTCAGGTTCATCATATGTTTCGGACAAAGTGTCAGGAGATGGCATGTGACCCCCATAGCGGTACCCTGAACCTGAAGGAATAAGTCATCCCTAAATAAAAAAATTATTATATTTCAGAATGAGTGCCAATGGATCCAAAATAAATAGCTTACATTCACATGCATATATTGAATCCTCCAACATGGCCTTTGCTGCCATCAGACCCCTCTCATGCTCAATAGATGGTGACATCAAAAGACATTTCTGTTCATCCTCATGCTCTGCATTCTGGTGAAATCTCCAACCCCCTCTCCTGGTTCTTTTCTTGCCGGTGTTGACATTCCAGGGCAATTTACTAAAAAATAATCCTCCAAAACTGTGTAATGTATCTTATTATTTTTTTTCTTTAAGCCCTTAGTGACCAAGCTCATTTGTGCCTTGATGACCAAGGCCTATTTTTCAAACTGATAATCTTCCTACCCAAATTAGCTACTAGCTAACATTTATCATATCTCAGCTTTGTGTTGGCGTCATCTTATAAGTATCCCTTTATTTTATTATGACACTAGAAAGATCACAAATTGAACAGTATTCTCTCAATTTTTCAAAAAAATTCTACAATAAATTAGGTTAGGGACCATTTCATTTCTATTGCGGTTTTGGAAGTTCTGTTAATAGAAACACATGGCGGGCGTGGAAGGAGCCATTGAGCTTTTGTAGGGCAGAATAGTTTTCAGGTGCCATGACCGGTTTGTAGGGCCCAAGGCCACGTTCACACATGGTATTTTGATTGCGTTTAGAAACACAATCCAAGGGCTACGCCTGATATCACACATTGAGTGAAGAAGGCTTTTCCTTTGTGTTCAGTTAATGTGTTGGAAACACAATGTTACCAAAATATGCGATCACGAGTGAAGCCTTTGGATTGCGTTTCCAAATGCAATCAGGTACCACAAATCTTTATCTCAGAGAATTTGTAAACTTTTAATCACGTGGTATAGTGGTAATTTTAACACTGATAGGCTTTTTCCATTTTACTTTTTGTTTAATTACTTTTTTCAATTTTTCCATGTAAAAAGCTGTTTGAGGGCTTGTTTTCTGTGTAACAAATTGTACTTTCTAGTAAAGGTATTTTATATTCCACCCCTTCTACTGGGAAGTGAAAATGCAATTCAAAATGCGGTAATATTGACAAGATACCGCATTTGCGCCATTTTCCTGTGGGCTCTGTTTTTACGTCTTTCACTGTACACTCCAAATAACATCTCTAATATATTCTTTGGTTCGGTACGATCACAAGGATACTAAATTTAAATAGGTTTTATAAGGTGTTAATATATTTTACCAAAATTTAAAACTTTTTGTACCCCCCCCCCAAAAAAAAAAATATAATTACTTTTACCATATTCTGACTCCAATAACTTTTTCAGATGTAGGAGCACAGAGTTGACTAAGGTGTCATTTTTTTCCAGGATGAGCTGACATTTTTATTACTACCATTTTCGGGACTGTGTGATCTTTAAATCAGTTTTATTACATTTTTTATGTGTTGCAAAAGGACAAAAAAGTGGCAATTTGGACATTTGAGCACATTTTTCCTTTACGGGGTTCACTGTAGAGAATAACTGTTTTTATATTTTTTTATAGATTGGAAATTTTGGCACTTGGTGACACCTAATATGTTGTGTTATTTTTATTACTTGTTTTATATGTGTTAGGGGCTTTTAGGACAACCTAATGAATTTTATTTTTGTGGGTTTTTTTGTACTTTGTTTTCAAAATACTAGCATATTATTATACTAGTATATATTATGACGGAAGCGGCTGCACGTCACTCTGCTCCTGCTCACCTTCGGGTGCCGTCACGGTCCGGGCGCTGTTGCTGCTCGGGTGCCGGCTCCCCGTCCTCCCTCCTCGCCCCCCGGTGTGACCTGTTTCTGACCTGTCTGGGGTCATCCTGCCGAGATTGCCACGTGCGCTGTGGCCGGCGCGGTGCCTGTTCTCTGGTGTCCGTTCCGGTCGGTGTGGTCTGCCCGGGGCTGGCTGCGGCTGCGGTCCGCGTGCTGCGGCGGCCCGTGTCCCCGGCTGTGGAGTGAGGAGACTTGTTTGTCCCCCCCCCCGTCTGCCCGTTCCTGTTCATCTGTCCTGTCCTTTATGTGGATTTGGATCGCTGGGGATTCCTTACCTACACCGCTGCTGCCTGGACTGCTGAGGATCCTGGGTCCTGTGTTGCTGCTGCCTGGGACGGCTGGGGATCTTCTGTCGCCCCTGTCTGGATTGCCTGGGGGCCTCCGTCCCTGCCGCCATTGCTGGGATTGCCTGTGTTTGCTGCCACTACTTGGGTGGCTGGAGGTCCCTCTGTGCCCACCGTCTGTACTTTTACAATTACAGACCAATAGCGCTGACCCCGGTGGTCATGAAAATCTTAGAAAGACTGGTTATGCGGCACTTATCTAGTGTAGTGAAGGATTTTGTAGACCCACTACAATTTGCATATCGGTGTGGGCTGGGAGTAGATGATGCATTAATTAACCTGTTACATAGAGTATGTGCTCATCTTGAATCCCCCAAAACAGAAGTACGTTTGACTTTTTTCGACTTTAGCAGCGCATTTAATACGATCATTCCAGCATTGCTAGAGTCTAAGCTACAGGTTATGCAGATAGAACCGACCATGATCAAATGGCTGATGACTTATCTGCGCCCCTGGAGACGGGGCTGATGGTGAGATTGGAGCTCGGAGGAGAATCACTCTGGGTGATGGAATATGAGGGATGTGGGGACAATGGTTCTCCATTAAGGCTCCAGGAGAAGGTTATGGCTGAACCCCGAGCGGAGCAATAGAGAGACACCGAGTCCTGTCCTGCCCAGAGCGCGGCCGATGTGTTACTGGTCAGTGTCACCGCCGAGACCCCAGCTGTAGAGGGAAGACACATCTAATGTCTTAGACAAAATGAAGTTAAGACAATGTCACGTCATGGCTCCCTAGTCAAGGAGTAACGAATATCATCTAAACGTCATCTCCTTCTGGTCTCCAAAACTAAGTACAAAGAAACCACCACAGATTTCCCCCTAAAGATTGATCTGACAAGAACTAACAGGTCACATGTCTATGGCAACTAGATACCAACATTTTCTCCAGGTTATCGCCTATAACAGGGAACAAAACAATTGTCTAAACTTCAGTCCGTTACTTCATGTAACAGTAAAAACCTGCAATCCAGTTCTCAAAAGATGAATTACAAAATATATTGATAACTAAGTCTGGATTCTCCTTGTCTGACTTTCATCTAATCCCCATCCTGGCTCCATGTACCTCCTCTAGCCGACTCCTGATCAGTCCAACAGCAAACAGCCAGTCACCTACTGCATTCCCTCTGGACCCCCTGACTCTCAAGACACCTCAGTCCCCTCCCCGATCCGTATGTTCCCCTGAGACACCTCAGTCCCCTCTCCGAGCCGTATGTTCCCCTGACACACCTCAGTCCCCTCTCCGAGCCGTATGTTCCCCTGAGACACCTCAGTCCCCTCTCCGAGCCGTATGTTCCCCTGACACACCTCAGTCCCCTCTCCGAGCCGTATGTTCCCCTGACACACCTCAGTCCCCTCTCCGAGCCGTATGTTCCCCTGACACACCTCAGTCCCCTCTCTGAGCCGTATGTTCCCCTCAAACAACTTGAGGAACCTGATCTCTCCATGATATTACTTTAATGGTCCCTCTAATGATGGAGGTATGGTCCCTGTAATGATGGAGGTGTGGTCTCTCTAATGATGGAGGTGTGGTCCCTGTAATGATGGAGGTGTGGTCTCTCTAATGATGGAGGAGTGGTCTCTCGAATGATGGAGGCGTGTTCTCTCTAATGATGGAGGCGTTGCCTCTCTAATGATGGAGGTGTGGTCTCTCTAATGATGAAAGTGTCGTCTTTCTAGTGATAGAGGCAAAGTATCTCTAATGATGGAGGTTTGGCCCTCTAATGATGGAGTTGTGGTCTCTCTAATGATGGAGGTGTGGTCTCTCTAATGATGGAGGCATGGGTTCTCTAATGATGGAGGCATAGTATTCCCAATGATGGAGGCATGGTCTCTCTAATGATGCTGGCGTGGTCTCTCTAATGATGGAGGCGTGGTCTCTCCAATGATGCAGGCATGGTTTCTCTAAAGATGGAGGTGTGGTCTCTCTATTGATGCAGGCATGGTCTCTCTAAAGATGGAAGCGTGATCACTCTAAAGATGTAGGCGTGGTCTCTCTAATGATGGAGGCGTGGTCTCTCTAATGATTGAGGTGTGGTCTCTCTAATGATGGAGGCGTGGTCTCTCTAATGATGGATCAGTATTAAGCTGGCATGAGCATATTGATAAGGTCTCTAGACGTGCTAATAGTAATCTATTCTTTTTACGTAGACTGAGGGCATTTGACATCCCGAGGACTATGATGGTCGGTTTCTATAATACGGTTATGGTGAGTACATTTGCCCTAGTGGCTTGGGGCAACTGTATTTCTAGTAGGGACTGTCAAAAGATGGATCAAATAATTAAGAAAGCCTCCTCGATAGTGGGTTTGCAATTTGATAGATGGGAGAAACTTATACAGTGCGGAATACTAAGGAAATTGGAAAAAATTAGAAATAATAGAGACCATCCAATGCATGGCGTGCTGCAGGCACAGGTCAGTGGTTTTAGCTCCCGTTTTATTCTCTTGCGCTGCAGGTCGGAGAGATTTAAAAAGACGTTTATACCGGCCGCTCTCGAGCTATCAAATACCGCAATTAGGGGTAAAATAGGAATGTTTTAGAAAATAAGACTATTGGAAAAATGGGTACTATTTTATTACTTTTATAATCTATTTAAGTAATTATTTATTGAATATCGGGTGAAATTTACTTATGTGTATTAGTGTTTTTACTCTGTTTTATTGTATATGTGTTCTTTTTATGTGAGTTTTTTTTATATATGTGATGTCTTGTCAATTTGATGTACTGCGGAGGTGACACTTTAAGTTCCCGTTTGGGATAATAAAGTATTATTATTATTATTATTCTCGCGAGTGATGATGTTGGTGGTTGGGCAGTGGTTTTGGTGTCTTGACCTGATTTCGTCTGCTGCCCTTATAATTCTGGTACTTACCCGCCAGTTTGACGTCCAGTTTGTCGCTGGTCTCCTTATTTATCCAGTTAGAGGCTGTACATGTTACAGACCTGATGTCGCTGGAGGAGATGGGGTTGATGATGAGGGTGCCATTATTTTGGAGATATTGATATCTGGGGTCCTCAGGAAGTGCCACATCCCCCAGATTCCAGGAGTAGCTGACATCCGTACCATGGGCTGCACATTGTAGAGACACAGAATCCCTTCCTGGCCACAGCAGTCCTGATGACGTGTTACTGGAGAGAGTCACAGATGACACCGGCACTGCCAGGAGGAGAAGAGAGAATACGGCATATACCAGCTGTATACTGACCTCCACGCACATGGAGGTCCACGTAGTCCCTGCACCATGGACCAGGTTGTAGTGGACCCTGGTATAGAGTGTGTTAGGGGCTTTTAGGACAACCTAATGAATTTTATTTTTGTGGGGTTTTTTGTACTTTGTTTTCAAAATACTAGCATATGAACTAGTGATCAAAATTATTTACCCACATTACCCTGCTCACATCAGGAGCCCGTTCTGCCTGCACATGCTGCTGCGTTTATTGCAACTAGTTGAAACGCATATACAACAGCTGATGAGAGGTGATTTGCCTAATTACATTACCGTTTATGGTTGTAAACGCGTTGTTAGCGCATGCGTTAACATTGCGTTTTGCAAACGGAAATGTTAACAGTGATGTAATTAGGCAAATCACCTCTCTTCAGCTGTTGTATATGCATTTCAAAAGCAATGAAAACGCAGGTCAAAACACAACGTGTGAACGCGCCCTAACTGCGTTTCCCAAAAGTGACTGATCAAAATTATTATCCCCTGCAACGAACCCATAACAGAAGAAGTAAACATCCAAATCTCCCCGCAAACATTTTTCAATACAGAGTAAAATGTTTTAGTCTGAAAAATTGTATAAATATAATTGACACCTAAGCGCAATATACTATGACAAAAACATTTAGGGAGTGGTCCAAGCAAACGCCATTAAATGCAATTTCTCCCTTCAGGCCTTTATGACTTGCAGCGCAGTCACATGTTCCGTATGTCAGATGCAGTTTTCAATGTCCAAACCAGAAGTGGAAAGAAAAAGATGGGAGCAGCACCTCTCATTGATATGTTCTCACCCACTGTCACCCACACCTGCTCCTGGCTTCAAAAACTGCATCTGAAAAACGAACCAGACTTGCCTGGGCGCAGGTTACATCCACGTATGATAAACCCCCCACTGCACATTCATCCACACGTGGCCGCACTTCTGTGGTGAACATGCGGGGATCCTGTCATAAATGTAATAATGTGGGAGATACATGACGGCCCGTAGGGAAGGGATAGCGCAGGCGGCGATGACTAGGACGGGAGCCGCGGCGCAGCCTCTGAGCCGGGCCTGCTCCTCCCGCAACGTGTACTGAACGCGCCCGGCCCGAGAACGAGCTGGGCTGCAGCATCACCGGGGTTTCCTTCCAGGATTCGCAGGGTCGCCAGGCAGCCCCTCCCCGGTATAGGAGGGCCGCTCAGGAAGGCAGGGGCAGCTCGTGAAACCCCGGAGATGAATGGCAGCCCTTCGCTAAGCAGCGCGCGTTCACGAAGGAGGGGTGGGACTGGCTGCCAGCGGCGTGAGCTCGGCTCTCTCGGCCGCCATTTTACAACAGCCACACTCCACCGGACAAGGAGCTGCTGCAACCGCACGAGGGGCGCGCTCGTCCGACACCCTGCCACCCAGGAAGAGACTAGGTAGCCCGGACACAGCCAGCACCCGCCCGGATCGGGACAGGTAAGTGGCCGGTGCTACCTACTCATCGCTGTCACGCTGGTTATGCGGCCGGAGCCGGCAACTCTGGAAAATGGATTCCAGCGGGAGCACGTTGTCGGCGGTGTGGAGTGTGCGGGGTGGGAGCCCCGGCCAGCGGTGCCTTCATACACGCTACAGCTCCGGCCGTGAGGGCGTGCGGCATCCCCTGTCTGCATGGAGAGAGCATGGCGGGCCCTGCTGAGTGCGCGGGTAGTGTGCGGTGTAGCCCCGGCCAGTGTGCAGGACCCTATGAGTGGGCGCAGGGCAGCCCCTGTGTAGCTGCTGTGCTGGCATTGTGTGCGCGGCCTCCTGCTGCTGCCGCCGCGGCGGAGCACGTGTTTGCTGCAGGCTCCGGGCCCGGCCTAGTGTCGTCCTGTGGGTGGGGAGTAGGAAGAGGCGCTTTGTTCCCAGTGTGTGTGGACAGCAGAGCTGTGCGGGCGGGAAGCTGCACATCTCCTCTGCCATACACGTCCTATTGTGTGAAATGCTGTCTACAGGCCTGTGCAGAGGAGGAGCTGTGAGGCAGGAGAGTGAAATGTGCCATATACTGATGCATGCACAACTAGTGACCATTAATGACCCTGATTATTGCATTTGTACAGATATCTGGAGATATGGCCGCTGAACATGTTAATGGCAATGGTACAGAAGAGTCCATGGATACTTATGCTGCAGTAGCCCAATCTGAGCATTTGCAGACTTTGCTTGATGCTGGATTACCACAGAAAGTTGCTGAAAAACTAGATGAAATTTACATTTCAGGTAAGACTTGGCTCTTGCAAAAGCGCTTCTATTTTGGCTTTATTTTCTTCATTGGACTTTGTCTAAATTAGCAACTTTTTGTGGTTTCCAAATGGGAACTGCAGATATAATTTTGGCGTCTCATCTGCCCTGTAACCCCTTCAGTGCTTGAGGTGTCTGCAGTGCATCAAGGAATGTCTACCAGTGAAGGGGTCTCCACCATTTAGTCCATGTGTTCCCTGCCCAATTGTAGGAAATGGGATATCTGCTATCCCTGTATGGACCTTCTTCTAGCACGCACTGTGTATTCAGTGCAGAAGATGGCTAAGCCTTGCATAGTTTCTCTAGCACTACCTAAGTGTAGTCTACGTTTGCCATATAACTGTCCGGCCTCCATCAAGTGTACAATCATGGCTGCCTAGAAGAAGGTAGAAAATAGACGTTGTATGGAATATTTTCCCATAAAACGAAACCTATTCAGCTCTGCCTCATAACATGCTACTTGTAGGTTACATGGCATTATCCTGTGACATCTTAACATGCTTCATGTATAAAAGAGGCCTGTAAATCAAATAAGTGGTGGTGGAAGCATCTACATTTTGACTAACCAAAGGGTCAACGTTGGCTAGTAATGATTTGCCTATGTAGAGCTGCCATACAATTACAGTAGGTGCCTTGCTAGGTTAAAAAAGTGTATTTGCCCGACTCATGTTTTTGGGCTAGCTTGGAAGTTCCATGGGGTTGTGTGTTTTGTGACTACCTGGAAGTCCCTTTCTAGATCCAAAAAAGAGAAGTACTGCTGGAGTGGGGAAGGTCCCTGGAGTTTTTTCAGATTCCTGGAAGGCCCTTTTAAATATTCATCAATTTATTTTTAAGCTTGAATGATGAAATTGAAAAAAAATCAGTATCCATGTATCAGATCCACGTTAGCCAGGTATGCCCAAAAATCCTGCAGCCCAAGCACTGCTTCCTGTAACATTTTGGTCTGAGTGAATTTTTGATTGTAAAAGTATTACATGTACACACTAAACATACATAACATGCACCCTGGACATAAATGGTTCCTCTAGGTTGGAAAAATGGCATTGCATCTGTCTGCGGTTTGTGCCAGTAAGGCAATACCACATAGTGCCCATGATCTGATGTGGAGCTTGTTTTTGGAAGAAATCAGCCAGGTTTTTCAAATTCCTGAAACCACTTAAACTGTAAACACGTGACAGATTGTTGTGTGTGTTGTGTGCATTTTCTGTAAATTTTCTGCATTTATTTTTTCCCCCATCCCTTTAGGTTAAGGGTATTCTGCATGAAAACTGCAATTTGATGCAGTTTTTTACTCTTCTATAGACTTAACTGAAAAAAAAAAAAACATTCAAAAATCTGAGAGGATCTACAAGAAAAGTAACATGACCATTATTTAATTTTCCACGCTGAGCAACAATTACTTTTTCCTAATCACATTCACTTGAATGCTACTGTGTTATACTGCAGATTTTTGCACACAAATCAAGCACAGACACACTTAAAGGGGTATTCTCATCTAAGCATTGACATTCAGTTTCATTAATCTGCCACAGAGGTCGCACTAACATTTTTACCGAAGGGTAATAATACTCCTCTTACCATTTTTGAGGAGTATTTTTAGCCGATGAGGAGTATGAAAATTTTGGTAATACATATACACATCTCATAGGTGTTTATAATGTTAATAGACGCTATTTATACAAAAAGAATCATGTGTCTGCTCACTGCACACACACACTGGCACAGCACAACACAGTGCACGCACACACACTGGCACAACACAGTGCGCGCACACACACTGGCACAACACAGCACATACACACACATACACACACACACACACATACACACACACATACACACACACACACACACACACACATACACACACACATACACACACATATACACACACACACACATATACACACACACATATACACACACACACATACACACACATATACACACACACACACATA
>CM033643.1:103139156-103150696 GCA_019512145.1 Engystomops pustulosus | reverse complement strand
GCCGCTGCTGCAGGCAGAGAGAATTGGAGCAGGACGAGTAGCAGCGGTCCCCTGGGTCCGGCGCTCACAGATCCCAGAGATCGCTGCATCCTGCTGAGCGGTCCCGCGCACGATGCGATCACTCTACTGCCATTCCCCTCCTATGCAGTGCGCGCCGGTCCGCTCAGCCTGCGCGCTACACGGAATAATTGCCAAGCGTATCTTTACGCATGGCAATTATTTTGGGGGGTAATGGCGCCTCATCACGCGTCTATGACGCGTGGTGAGGCGTTAATGCGATCTCTGATCTGCCATATATATATTTCAATTAGATGTTATTAAAAAATGACCTGTGTGAAGATTTCTCATAAATGTAGTCATATGGTCCCTTGGAAACAAGACCACTGGCCACCTCTGCTGAGAGATTGCACAAAGAAACTGAAGTTTTTTGTATATGAAATGTCCGGGAGTTACTACATGTCGCACAGCCCTCCTGTGGTAAGGATTGCTGAAGCCAGGTGGTCCGGCAGGACTCAATAGTACATGCCTGGCCACTGCTGCCAGAATGTGAGGTGGTCGTATCCGAGGAAGCTATCTCGTTTCTAAGGGACAACATGGCTACATTTATGGGAAATTATCTTCACACAGGAACATTTTTTTTAATAACATCCAGTTGAAGAAATGTTTACATATGGCAGATGAATGAAATTGTGAACGCCCAGATGGGAATATACCTTTAACACGTGCATGAAAGTTTAATAGAAAAAACTTTCTAAATTATTTTTTTTCTTTAAGCCTTAGTGACCACGCTCATTTGTGCCTTGTGAATGACCAAGGCCTATTTTTCACAACTATATCTTCCTACCCAAATTGCGCTACTAGCTAACATTTAATCATATGCCAGCCTTGTGTTTCGTCATCTTATAAGTCCCTTGATTTTTTATGACACTAGAAAATCACCAATTGAACAGTAGTCTCTCAATTTTTCAAAAAATTCTACAATAAATTAAGGTTAGGAGACCATACTTTCTGGCGGTCATTCTTTCTATGTGCGGTTTTTGGAAGTCTGTTACTAGAAACACATGATGGCGGCGTAGAAGGACCCCCTATGAGCTTTTTGTAGGGCAGAATAGTTTTCAGTGCCATTACCGTGTTGTAGGGCCCAAGGCCACGTCAACCCATTGTATTTTATTGCTTTTAGAAACACAATCCAAGGGCTCGCCTGATATCACACATTGAGCAAGAACGGATTTTCCTTTGTGTTCAGTTATGTGTTGGAACCAATGTATAACAAAATAATGCGATCACTAGGTTGAGCCTTTGGATTATGCGTTATTCCAAATGTCAATCAGGTCCACACATCTTTATCTCTAAGATTTGATAACTTTTGTCAGTTTAATACGTGGTACTTTGTATTACACTGATAGGCTGTTTCCCATTTCAACTTTTTACGCTCCATTACAATCTTACTTTTTTCATATTTTCACGTGTAAAAGCTGTTTGAGGGCGTTGTTTTCGTGTAAAATTGTACTTTCTTAGTAAGTATTATTATATCCACCCCTTCGTCTGGGAATGAAGAATGCAATTCAAAATGCTGTAATATTGACAGATACCAAGCATTTGCGCCATTTCCTTGTGGTCGCTGGTTTTTTTTACTCTCACTGTGACACTCCAAATAACATCTCTATATATTCTTTGGTCGGTACGCGATCACAAGGATACTAATTTAAATAGGTTTTATAAGTGTGTTAATATATTTGTCCAAATTAAACTTTTTGTACCCCCCCCCCCAAAAAAAAAATATAATTACTTTTCCAAGATCTGGACTCCCATAACTTTTTCAGGATGTAAGGACACAGAGTTGACTAAGTGTCATTTTTATTGCAGGATGGCTGACATTTATTGCTACTACCAATTTTTCGTTCTGTGTGATCTTTAAATCAGTTTTATTCACATTTTATTGTGTTGCGAAAATGACAAAAAAAGTGGCAATTTGTGACAATTGAGCAGCATTTTCGTTTAGGGGTTCCCTGGGAATAACTGTTTTTATTTTGTTTATAGATTGGAAATTTGGCACTTGGTGACACCAAATATGTATGTGTTATTTTTATTAACTTGTTTTATATGTGTTAGGGGCTTTTAGGACAACCTAAATACAGTATATTGTTGTGTAGTTTTTGTACTTTTTTTTCACAATACTGCATATAATAGGGATCACATTATTACCCACATCCCTCTCCCATCAGGAAAAAGCCCGTTCTAGCCTGCAATGCTGCTGACGTTTATTGCCACTAGAACCAAGCACGAGTTTAAAATAAGTTTAACAATGATACAGAGCCATTCGGCTCGATACTACATGCCAATGAAGGATATTGTAAGGCCGTGGTCACACGTACCGCTAGGCGTCCGTTCAATTAAACGCGACAACTAGCGCACGGGGGAGTTCCTCAAGCCTAACGTCCCATGCGTTTCCAGAAAAACGCATGACGTTGGCTTAACAATCGCATGCTTTTCCACTGGAACCTCATTTGCCGTTTTCGGAGCCCGATGACCTCCCCTGTCGCTTGGCGGCGCATTATGACGGTGCCTAGTCGGTACTGTGACCACGGCCTTCAGATAAGGACACAACCATATTCCCATGTGCTTTGTGAGGTTTAGGCACACCACACACCCCTGAATGTCGTCTTAAAAGACTGCCCAAGGGTCGGCATGGGCGTGTGCAATCTATGGCCTTGTACATGAGGCCAATTATTCAATAGGACTATGACTCTTTGTGCCGTTATAATAACGGACCAGTAGAGCCATCTGCGAAAAACCTCATTATTTGCATAAGCCTCTTACTAAGAAGTAAAGAAAAAAAAAAACCTAACTGAAAGCCTAACTATATACAAACCCTTCTTAAACTTGACCCCCTCTCACAGGGGTAGATCTATAGGGTGAATAGTCAACACATTATACAGTTTTTCAGTCAGCTTTTACATTTATTGGCCTGCTTTCACCCTTTTGTCTATTAAGAATAATTAGGAAATACGGACCAAAATGCCACGTGTGGCATCACCCTGAGGGCCTCGTGAAAATCACGGACGTTGCGTTTGAAACAGCATATACAACAGCTGATGAGAGGTGATTTGCAACTAACACATTGAAAACATTACCTTATTATATAAGAATATGTAAAGCTTTTAGCTCATGCGTTAACATGCGTTTTGGCAACAAAAAAAAATTTTACCAGTGATAATTAGCAAATCACCTCTCTTCACGTTTGTTATATGCATTTCAAACGCAAATGAAAACGCAGGTCCAAAACACAACTATGGGAACTCAGCCCAAACTGCGTTTCCCAAAAGGACTAGAAAAATACAAAATTATATCCCTGCAACGAACCCATAACAGAATAAAAGTAACATCCAATCTCCCCTCAAACTTTTCAATACAGAAGTAAATGTTTTGTCTGAAAAAATTTTATAAATATAATCGAACCCCTAGCACATATACCTATGACAAAAACATTTAGGGAGTGGTCCAAGCCAACTCCTTAAATGACCATTTTACTCCCTTCATGCCTTTTGGACTTGTCAGCGCAGTCACATGAAATTCCGTATGCCAGAATGCAGTTTATCAATGTCCAAACCATAAGTGGAAAAAAAGATGGGAGCAGCAACCTCTCATTGATGAGGTTTCTCACGACAGCTGTCCCACCCCAACCTGCTCCATGGCTATCAAAAACTGCATCTCAAAACCCCAGACGTTGACCCATGGGCGCAGGATACATCCACGTATGAATAACCCCCCACTGCACATTCATCCACACTTGGGGCCGCCTTCGTGGTGAACACATCGGGGATCCAGATCCTAAATGTAATAATGTGGAGAAATACATGACGGCCCCCGTAGGGAAGGATAGCGCAGACGCGATGACTAGGATGGAGCCGCGGCGCAGCCTCTGAGAACCGGCTGGCTCCTAGCGCCGCAACGTGTACTGACGCTCCCGCCCGAGAACGAGCTGCTGCAGCATCACCGGGGTTTCCTTCCAGGATTCGCATGGTCGACCATTAGCAGCCCCTCCCCGAGTATAGGAGGCCGCTCAGGAAGGAGGGGCAGCGCGTGAAACCCCGATCAGAATAGATGGCATACCCCTCGCTAGGCAGCGCGCTTTCACGAAGGAGGGGTTTTACTGGCTGCCGCGGCTTGAGCATCGGCTCTCTCGGCCGCCATTATTACAACATCCCCACTCCACCGGAACAAAGAGCTGCTGCAACCACGGGGCGCGCTCGTCCGAGCACCCTGCCACCCGGAGAGAGACTAGTATAGCCCGCGGACACAGCCACACCCGCCCGTGATCGGGACAGGTAGTGGCCGATGCTACACATACTCATCGCTGTACCACGCTAATGGTTATTGAGCGGCCGGAGCCGGCAACATTCTGGAAAATGGATTCCAGCGGGAGCACGTTGTCGGCGGTGGATGTGCTGGGTTGGAGCCCCGGCCAGCGGTTGCCTATCATACACGCTACAGCTCCGCCGTAGGGCTTGCGGCATCCCCTGTTACTGCATGAGAGAGCATGGCGGGCCTGGCTGAGTGCGCGGAGTAAGTGTGCGGTGTACCCCGGCCAGTTGCAGACCCATACTAGTGGGCGCAGATGCAGCCCACTGTGTAAGACTAACTGTGCTGTGCATTGTGTGCGCGGCCATCCTGCTGGCTGCCGGCGCGGCGGAGCACGTAGTTTGCTGCAGGCCCGGGCCCGGCCTAGTGTCGTCTGTGGTTGGGATAGGAAGAGGCGCTTTGTTCCCAGTGTGTGTGGACAGCAAGAGGGAATCCAAAGAGAGCTGTGCGGGCGGGAATCGGCACCTCCCATCTGCCATACCCGTCCCTTATTGTGTGAGAATGCTGTCTCCAGGACCTGTGCAGAGAGGAGCTAAGTGTGCAGGAGATTGAAATTTGCCATATACTGATGACTGCACAAACTAGTGACCATCTAATGACCCTGAAATTATTGCATTTGTACAGATATCGGAGATAGGCCACGAACGACATGTTAATGGCAATGGTACGAAGAGTCCATGATCTTATGCTACAGTAGCAGCCAATCTGAGCATATTGACAGACTATATATGCTTTAATGACTGGATTACCACAGAAAGTATGCTGAAAACTAGATTAATTTCCATTTCAGTAAACTTGGCCTTGCAAAAGCGCTTCTATTTTGGCTTTATTTTCCTTCATTGGACTTTGATCATAAATAATAGCACTTTTTGTGGTTTTCCAAATGGGAAACATGCAGATATAATTTTAGGCGTCTCATCTGCCCTTACCCCTTCATGCTTTGGTTCAACTGCAATGTCATCAAGGAATGTCTACCAGTGAGGGGTCTCCACCATTTAGTCCATGTATTCCACTGCCCAAATTGATAGGAAATGGGATATCTGCTATCCCGGATCTGGGACCTTCCTCATAGCACCAGGCACTGTGTATAATACATGTGCAGAGATGGCTAAGCCTTGCTAGTGATTCTCTAGCACTACCCCAAGTAGTATCTCGTTAGCCATATAACGGTCATCGGAAACCTACCATCGAGTGTACAATCATGGCTGCCTAGAATGAAGGTAGAAAATAGACGTTGTCAATGGAATATATATTCCCAAGAAACGAAACATATCAGCTCTGCACTCATAACATGCTACGTGTAGGATTCATGGATTATCCGGTGACAATCTTAACATTCTTCAATGTAAAAAGAGGCCTGTAAATCAAATAAGTGGTGGTGGAAGCATCTACATTATATGACTAACCAACGGTCAACGTATTATCTAGTACTGATTTGCCTATGTAAGGCTCATAGACAATTACAGTAGGTCCTTGCGAGGAAAAAAAAAAGTGTATTGCCCGACCATGTTTTTTGGAGCTAGCTTGGATTCCATGGGTTTGTGTGTATATTTTTATGATTCTACGCTGAAGTCCCTTCCTAGATCCAAACAAGCGAGTAACATGCTGGAGTGGTGGAGGAAGGTCCCTGGAGTGTTTTTCAGATTCCGGAACCCTTTAAATACCATCAATGTATTTTTAGCTTGAATGATGAAATTGAAAAAAATCAAATAACCATGTATCATATGCCACGTTAGCAGGTATGACCCAAAATCCTGCATGCCAAGCCCTGCTTCTGTAACATTTTTTGGTCTTATTGAATTTTTGATTGAAAGTCGTACATTACACACTAAACTACTAACATGACACCCTGACAAAAGGGTTCCTCTAGTTGGAAAAGATGAAGAATTGCCTCTGTCTGTGGTTTGGGGAGGGGGGGGTGCAGTAAAGGCATACCACATAGTGCCCATATCATGATGTGGAGCTTGTTTTGGAGAAAAATACACCCGGTTTTTATCAATTCCTGAAACCACTTAACTTTTAAACACGTGACGATTGTTGTGTGCATTTATCTTAAATTTCTGCATTTATTTTTTCCCCCATCCCTTTCAGTTGAGGTATTCTGCATGAAAACTAGCAATTTGATGTCAGTTTTTTACTCTTACTATAGCCTTCACTGAAAAAAAACATTCAAAAATCTGAGAGGTATCTACAGAAGAAGGAACATGACCATTATTATTTTTCCACACTGCGCAAACAATTACTTTTCCTATCACATTCACTTGAATGACTCTGGTATATACTAGAAGATTTTTGCACACAATCAAGCACAGACACAACTTAAAGGGGATTCCTCATCTAGCATTGACTTCAGTTCATTACATCTGATCTATATAATTATGTTCAATATATGTTTTAAAATGACCTGTGTGAAGATTTATCATAATGTATTCATAGGGTCCCCTTGGAAACAAGACCACGGACACCGAGAAATCTGCTGAGTGATTGCACAAAGATACCTAAGTTTGTTGTATATGAAATGTCTGCGAGGACAACATGTCGCACAGCCGTCCTGTGGTAATGATTGCCTGACGCCTGGGTCCGGCAGGACTCTATACGTGCCTGTCTGGCCACGCTGTCCAGAAATGTGAGGTGGTCCTATCCGTAGGAGCATCTCATTTTTAGGGACCATATGACTACATTTATATGAGAAATTATCTTCACACAGGAAACATTCGTTTTACCCCTCTCCAGACGCAGCGCCGTACTATACGGCCGTCGAACGCCGGGTCCCGTGCATGGAGAGGGCTCGCGGGCCAGCCCTCTCCCGAAAAAGCGTAATGTCTTTGCTGCATATTGGCAGCAAAGGCTTACCGTAAACACGCCCGCTCGGTGCAGCACCGATCGCGGGTGCTTTCACCGCGATCGCCATCGGCAATGCTGCACGTAGGCTTCAAAAAGATGCGCCGCATGGGGCACGCCACTTGGCGCGGTCCTTCGTCTCCCCGATGACGTCACGGGGAGCGGTGATCCGTTGCCATGACCGCATCGGGCCTCACGGAGGCCCGAAGCTGTCTCGTTTTAACCTATCATTACATGTGGCTATCAGCATCTTGTATGAATGAGAAGTCAAAATCCCACCGAGTACTGCATATGCGTATGGCAGTATATGGTAAATGATCGATCAGACACCTAGGTTACAGTACCCAAAAAAAAAAAAGAAAAAAGAAATAGTGAGTTCTGAAAAATATTTAACGTAAAAGTAATAAAAAAGTTTCAACAAAAACCAATTATCATATAAAAAAAACCTAAAAAATTCAAAATCACCCCCCTTCCCTAGAACTGATATTAATTAATAACAGTAAAATCATAAACACATTAGGTTCATCCGCGTCGAAAATTTCCCGATCTTATCAAAATATAATAACAGGTTTTCACTGCGTTATAACACCCGTACGGAAAATAGCGTCCAAAAAGTCCAAAATACATTTTTTTTGCATTTTGGGAAAATATAAAAATTAATCAAAAGTGATCAAAAGGTCGTACTCCTACCTGATAGCACGCACCGCATCAAAAGTTGCAAAATGACACCACCCACAGCTTCGTACACAGAGTATGAAAACAGGTTAATTGCGCCAGAAGATGCAAACAATCAAAAAAAAAAATTATTTGTAAGCAGAGGTTTAATTTTATATGTATGAAAACATTATAAAAACCTGTACAAATGTGGTATATCACCTGTGAGCTGTAGCAACCCAAAGAATACAGTAGACCGGTCCATTTGGGGCACACAGTGATAGCCGTAATCCAAGCCCACAATAAACGTCGCAAAATAGTGTTTTTTTTCACCTTTTTCACACTGCATTTGGAAATTTTTTTCCACGCTTCCAGTACGCGCCATTGAATATTTAAATCCGTCACACGAAGGCCAATTTGTTATACACTCAGAAATAATCCATAACAAGCTCTTTATGTGGAAAAATAAAAAAATATTATAGATTTTTGAAGGTGGAGTGTGAAAAATGGAAGTGAAAAAACTAAAAAAGGCCAAGTCGTTAAGGGGTTAATAACATCCAGTTGAAGAAATGTTTACATATGGCAGATGAATGAAATTGTGAACGCCCAGATGGGAATATACCTTTAACACGTGCATGAAAGTTTAATAGAAAAAAAAAAATAAGGGGCTGTCTTTGAGGCTTAAGACCTATCACACTGTTCTATCCCACCTAACTGACTGTGTGCATAATACACAGGCTGCAGTTTATTTTTAATAAGCTCTCATTGACTTATAATTTCACTCTAAAATGTATTCAAATTCATAGTCATGACACATGGGGGTGTTAATATTTCAAAACTTATCCTCCAGGCTGTTTTTCAACCCCTTCATATCCTCACTGCTGCTATTGCATAAAATCCTGCGCTTGAAGGGCTCTAGTGGGTGTTTGCAGAAGCCCTCAGTTCTGCCATATTACAGGCTGGTATAATTAGCAGAACACTTCTCTCCCTCCTCCTGTTATCTCCCTCTGCCTGTGTAATCTAGCAGCAGCAAGAAGTGTAGTGGAGGCAGCCAGCCAGCCACCCAGCTTTACCTTAAATGCAGTTCTCACTAAGATGGTTGCCACTTAAAACTACAGGTCCCATGATTCTTTAGTTCTCAGTAACTCCTCCTACCTCTTATGCGCTGCTCCCAGTGATGATGTAACAGACTGTCCTGCTCTGTTATCGTAATAATGATATGTAACTGCCATCACTGTACATTACATCACTGATATGACGTCTCGCCACAACACTGGCCATACTGAATGCACTGCAACCAACCAACCGACTACAGCCAAACATAGTGATGATCACATGACCTGCCCAGGCAGGTGCAGGACATGTGATGTGGACATGTGATCAGCTGCCATCTTCTGTCCTGTGTCTGCTCCGCGTGGAGGAAATCAATGGACTGATTAAAGGGCCAGGAGCATTTTAATTCTCCATTACAATATATGTCCACAGCATTTTCTGCTAAGGGGAGTAACATTTTAAAGAACCACTAATTACATACAAGCAGTTCCCGGGTTACATCCAAGATGGGGTCCATATGTTCGTTCTTAAGTTGAATTTGTATGTTAGTCGGAACTGTATATTTTATAATGGTAGATCCAGACAAAAAAAAAAAATGTTTTGCCCCAGTGACAATTGTAGTTTCAAAATTTTTTGCTGTCATTGGACCAAGGAGTATTCATAAAGCTTCATTGCAGACACTTTACAGCTAATTATTGCAGTCTGGGACTAAAGTAAAGCATCCAGAGACCTTCACCAGAGGTCATAGTGGGCAGAGGGGTCCGTCTTTAACTATGGGTCGTCTGTAAGTCGGGTGTCCTTAAGTAGGGGACCGCCTGTATTAGAAGGCGGACCTCGGCGAGGAAGCGACGGATGCAGGCACTCGGGTGCATGAGCTTCGTGAATCGCGCCCGACTTCATCTTCTCCTGACTGTCCGAATCGGGGATCGCGACAGGGCTACCGATCCCCTGATGACACTGGTGCTCCGGCGAAACATGTTGGGGGGGGTCGGGGCTCGTGTTTGGTTTTTAGAGAATCATAGTTGTGGCTGTTAATGAGTAGGGTCGCTGCAGAAATCCACTATTCCAGACAATACGATTGAGTAGCTACTCGTCCTGTGATATTTATATACGAAAAATAGCAGCCCAACGTGAAATTATGAAACAGTTGAGTGTGATTATTTAATAATTTAATAAAAGTTAAATTTTAGGCATGACCAATAAGGCTTTTTTTCTGTCTTAGGACAGTTTTGAAAATTCAGTTTTAAAATTGGTTTCAACTTCCTGGAGGGGCAATTGGGGGAACAACTTCTACAGATTGAGTGAGGAGTACAATGCAAGACTCCCTAATGGAGCCTATTTCTACACCATGCAAGCCCATCTTATAGTTTCCATGGAAAAAGATGGTAGCTATTCATCTTCCTAGTGTACTTTAAGGATGCTGTCTTAAAGCACCATGTGACATCACCGTTAGGGTAACCAGACATGTTACATACACAAACGACCATGTGCATGAGGTGAGTACAATACAAGTAGGTTACTAGAGGGGGGGAAGAAGTGACAATGGGGTGTGCTCACATATTGCCATTGTCGATGGAAAATTATTTCACCAAGCCCAATGAGTTAGCCCAAAACGCTAAGGAGATCGGGACGATGCAGTGTCCCCTGCTCTATAAATGTGACCGTACCCGTGTGCTTTGGATCCTGGTGCAGAAATCCTCCTTTGCAAAGGTTGAACTCCACCCATCTGTTGCATCATTATTTCCAGTTGATTGCTGCTGGTTTCTGAAGCTTGTGGAAAGGCTGTGCACATGTGTAAGACTATCTGTAACATGTGCAGATGGTCTGTTACTTGTATTGCTTAATGCAGATTTTTAAAACTAATGGAGTTACTCGTTTTCCAAGAGCACTACATGTAAGGAAAACTTAAATGTATACAACTACAGTACAGACCAAAAGTTTGGACACACCTTCCCATTCAAAGAGTTAGGCTATATTCACACTGCCGTTGCCCGCCCGTAGCGGGCAACGGCAGTGTACGGGGAGAGGAGGAGGAGGTGAGCGTAGCTCACCCCCGCCCCTCTCCATAGCAACCTATGGCGCACGGCGCCGTATTACGGGAAAACATAGGACAGGTCCACTGTAGATAGGACCACTCCTGTAGGGTGCCGTGCGCCCATTGCTGCCTATGGGGGACGTATATCGGACGTATATACGTTAGTGTTAGTGCCTTATCTGTATTTTCAGGACTATAAAAATTGTAGATTCACACTGAATACATCAAAACTGAATTAACACACATGGAATTATATACTTAACAAAAGTGTGAACAACTAAAAATATGTCTTATATTCTAGGCTCTTCAAAGTAGCCACCTTTTGCTTTGATTACTGCTTTTTACACTCATTTCATTTTTCGTGATGAGCTTCAAGAGGTAGTCACCTGAAATGGTTTTCACATCACCGGTGTGCCCTGTTAGGTTTAAAAAGAAGGATTTCCCCATCACCACGACGGCACCAACCAGAGAGAGGGATCCGCCCCCAGGGACAGGAAACCTGAGCATAAAAAACACGCCCTTCCTATCCTGCCTCAGTGGTTTCCTGTCCCTGGCGGGAACCTGAGTGTGTAGAGAACTATTACCTAGTACCTGT
>CM033643.1:103114101-103126859 GCA_019512145.1 Engystomops pustulosus | reverse complement strand
AAAGGAAATCTACCACCAGGATGAAGAATTATAAACCAAGCACACTCATATACTGGTGTGTGATCTGGCAGGATCTGCTTTTCTTTTAGCTTTTAATGCCCTTGTTTTGACAAAATTTTTTGCAAATGAACCTGGGTGGCTCATTTGCATAGTTTTTAAAGCTTTTTTTTTTTTTTTAAAGCCATATGAAACTGCAAGAGACGCAGATCTTGTCAGAGGGGGTGCACATCAGCATGTTAGTGGTCTTGGTTTACAACCATCCCAGTGGTAGATTTCCTTTAAATCCAAGTCGGTAATGTGAACTTTACTATTTCTGGTGTGTTGTACAAAAACCATTGCAAAGTGAAAAATGACACACCAAGGAGCCCAAAATGGAACATTTGTTATATTTATATAGAATACTTAGGCCCCTTTCTCACAGATGTGTTAATATGGCTGATTGCTACCCATATTCATTTCAATGGGCAATAGGTCATTCATTTTGACGTATTTCCCACCACAGCATGTGAGGCAAGCGGCCATACTGTAAAAGATAGGACATGTCCTATCCTTGGACAGATTTATGGCACGGCCTCCTTTCTTCCTATGGTTTACTAACGAGCCGTGCACCTGTGTGACAAAGTATATTTGATCATTCTAAAATTTAAGTTTTATACAAACCTTCACTTGAGCAATGAAGAGATTTGTCCCTGGATTTCTGTGTGGTCATACTAGATGTTATTGCTAGGTACAGGGCTTGTATAAAGCACAACTTTTGGTTTTGGTGGAAATCTGGCAAAATTCCTATTGTGTGCGCTTTTGGATTGTTATTGATAATTTTGGGGTATTTTTGTATAAATACAGTATTTTTAAACTTGTTTATATATATATTTTTTTTCTCATAGAATAAAAGTGCCTTTTTATGTGGAGTCATGAAGACCTACCGGCAGCGAGAAAAACAAGGGACCAAAGTTGCAGATTCTAGTAAAGGGCCAGATGAGTCCAAAATAAAGGCATGTGTGTGGTTATATTTACATTCTAGTCTGTTCAGTTATATTTGGCAAGTATTTTAGATGACAGGAATATGTATGTGTTTTATTTTGCACTATACATATTATTATTTTATTTATTTTTACTTGCTGCACTCTTAAAGCTAGGACTTTTTATTTTTTGTTTACAGAGGAGTATTGAGGGCTTGTTTTCTACGGGACAAATTCTCTATCTGTACTATATTCCATGCAATGTCCTGGGGAAAAAAGATTAATGAAAAGTGTCTTTGGCTACATGCACATAATTATTGTTTTTGCCCACGTGCTTTCTGTTTACCAGCCTTCAGTGTTTTGGATTTTGTTGTGGACCCTCAAAAACAGTTGGCACTTTGTCTAGTTTTGCAGACACATGGCCAAAAAAGGATTACACATTACAGTCCATATATAGGTCATCAATAACGTACCATGGATCCGTTGTGTATAACCTGAGAATAGCAAGTAGCTTGTGCAGGTAGCTCTAGACAGTTTTGGGCACCATTCACAAGACCATTGTGGGCGTCAGACGGCTATGGGACCCGGTGGCGTACATGGGTAAGAGAGCTCATGCAAGTTTAACATTGGATATTTCTGGTTTTGTGGCACTTAAAACTACAATTCTGATATTATATTCAATGTGCCACAGTTCAGGCCATATAACCGATTGAAGTTAGACAGTGTCATGACTTCAAAAAACTTCTGATTTGTCATTAAGTGTGATTTGTGTAGTTAGCACATATATCGAGTTATGGTAGTCATGAAGCAGTAAATAATTTTTTTGACACCTTAATGACATGTGTTAAGGATGTATGAAGGGGATTTATGGGCTGAGCCTTCTTCACACCTAACCGGTTGGCAAACGGTTACAGCCAACACAGCTGCCCACAGACGTTTTTGCTCGGATCTCTATAGGTCAGTGGTGGCGAACCTATGGCACGGGTGCCAGAGGTGGCACTCGGAGCCCTTTCTGTGGGCACTCAGCAAGGAATTTACCAGATAGGACTCAAGGCTTCCTCCTGCAGTCCAAAACAGCCCAGGACGCGCCACGCTCAGCACTATTTTAAAGTGACACCTATTTGGCTGCCAGGACTAAAGGAGGAGTAAGAAGGTGTGGACAGAGATGGATTATTATTGGAACTCATGCTTTGGGTCCCCTGAATCTTCCTCTTCAGGGGACCCTGGAGGGGAAGCTACAACCAAATGTCTCCCACTTTCTATTGTATTGTATTGGTGTCCTCAGGACGCCAATACGATTGAAACTTGGCGCTGAGATCAATAGGTTACTGCTCAAATTGTCATGTTGGCACTTTGCGACATAAAAGTGGGGTTTGGAATGTATAACCTGTATCCAGCTAATGATATACTGTAAGTGTAGTGTGCAGCCAGAAGTCAAATGCCATTACAATTCATGGGAAGGGAAAAGGCATTTAAAAATCTTTTAGAAGTCACAGATCTCAAATGCTTTTGACAGATATCGAAGGTCAGTTTTCTTCCCTTTATGGTATAATATTAAATAAGTTTTTTTGTTCATTTTAGGCTCTTCTTGAAAGAACTGGATATACTCTAGATGTGACAACTGGTCAAAGAAAATATGGTGGTCCACCCCCAAGCACAGTTCACAGTTCACAGCAGCCCTCTGTTGGCACAGAGGTAAATTAATAAATGTCTTGCGCTTTAGTTTTTTACCTTGTTTTCCTTGTTTTTATCGATTTTATTAATTTCATTTTAGATATTTGTGGGAAAAATTCCTAGAGATCTTTTTGAAGATGAGCTTGTGCCACTGTTTGAAAAGGCAGGCCCAATTTGGGATCTCCGTTTAATGATGGATCCTTTAACTGGTTTAAATAGAGGATATGCTTTTGTGACATTTTGTACTAAAGAGGCTGCCCAGGAGGCTGTCAAGTTGGTAAGTGTTGTGACTAAATTGCATTCTGTGGTGTCTGTTTTGTAGTTTGGGCTGTAGTTAAGGTAATTAACAAACCGAATTATTGCTAGAACGGAAAAAGAATATCCATTGGGCAACATGTATCTTTTTCTGTCTATGGCTTTTCATGTGTGCTTCTTATTTGCTATTTCTCCAGACCATATGCATTTGTTGTTGTACATGTATCTATATATATTTTTTTTTATTTATTTTTTTGCAACAATTGCATGCTCCATGGGCAAAGACTATGCTGATCCAGAAACAAGAGTATAGATTTGCACCTAAAAAGTTGCTAATTGGCTCAAAAATGGAGGGTGAACTCATAAAACCTCTGTCTTGCAAAGCTACATCAGAAACACTGAAACAGACACAATCTGGCGAGTTTCTTGACACCCAGGATTAAATGCAAAAAGAATTGCGCAAGTACACCCAAAAAGCACAAAAAAAATATTAAAGATTTATGTTCTCTATTGAGTTGGTTCCCTATTTCTCATCTCATTTTTTTCATGCATTGCTATTGGAGTAATAATTTGAATGAAAATACATCCAGGGGTTTACTTTGTCTCACATGAACTAGAAAAGTCCACCTTTCCATTACTGTTTAAAAGCTACGGGATACAAGATGATTGGCCATCATCTACGCGCCACATAATGTTTTTGACATTGGAGGCAAACACCTGTTTATGCCACAGGCCTTTATCAGTCCTAGCTTGGCCTGTTGAATGTTGCTGTAACTCGGGTACAGTTTATAGAACAGAGGTGGCCAAGCTTTTCAATAAGTTTGGGATGACCATGATTTTTATCTATTCAATTGTGGACTGAATGTTTGGCAAGCTTTAGTTTGAAAACATTTTTTATTTTTAAACAGTCTACAGTCTTTCCTTTTTAATTTTCACAGTACAACAATCATGAAATTCGAGCAGGAAAGCATATTGGAGTTTGCATCTCTGTTGCCAATAATAGACTTTTTGTTGGGTCTATTCCAAAAAGTAAAACAAAAGAACAAATAGTTGAAGAGTTTAGTAAAGTTACTGGTAAGTTGTTTCAAAAAAATATATGTATATATTTGTTTAATGAAGTTATCATTTTTATAATTTTCCACTGTTGATCAATAAAGGGAACTTCAGCTGTGTACTGTCAATGAAACGGGACATCGGATGACCTAACTATGCCTGATGTGTAGTGTCTTATATATTAATCTCTGCGTTGTTAGGCTAGTTATAAATACTCTGTTATTTCATCATGTTGGCTACTCTAAGAAAATGTATTTGTTTAATAAAAGCCATAATAGCTTGTGGGAGACAGATGCTACTGTATGGCATACATCCCCAACCTCATTACCTAGGGACCTTGGTTGTGCCCCAGAGATATAACTGTCCAGTGACACATACTGGCAGCTACCTGCTCAAATACTGCAGGAAAAACAAAATTAAATAGCGGCGTAGACTGTGCTTCCTCCTGTAGCAAATGTAAACATTCAAGGGAAGCCATTACAGGCTAAGAGTAACGGATGCAACTGTATGTCATCCATCCCCGGAATTAATGCGTAGTGTGGGTGTTCCCTCAGTGATGTAACTCTCCATATATGGAGACGCCCTAAAAATCATAGCAGCAATACCGCTGCCGGCTGCCCTTCGTTTCTAATCCTCCTATTGACAGAGGGAAAAGGGCTGCTCAAGAAGACATGTCCCACTGTATAAGGTCAGGAATCCTACCTATGTATACTTACAATAGAATGAAAAAATAGAGTAAATCCAACCTTTTACCTTATCTATAGTGATTTGCAGCAACCAAATTGGCATAGTGCTATCTAAGATCTCCTCTGTTTTCTAAATGTGATCTCATTATTTAAGAAGAACAAGAGCAGGACATTCACCCCTTTCCTATCTTAATATCAAAGGACCTGTACCAAGTACAAAATTGCTTATGTTCTGTGCGGTTCATTAACACAACACACAGATAATGCTCCCTTTAGTAGCCAGCAGTGGTAAATATATATTTAAAAAAATTCTATAATTTAACAAATGTAAAGAATCGCCAACATTTTTATGAATTGATGTCTGGAATTTTTGGCGGTTCTTTGATAAATTTTGCTGTTTTAAAACAGCACTTTCTCTGCAAGTGGTATTTTTTTTTCTTTCTACAATTTTTTGCTTCACTTCTCAAAGTTCTTCTAATGTCAATTATTTTTTTCAGAGGGTCTTACTGACGTCATATTGTATCATCAGCCAGATGATAAGAAAAAGAATAGAGGTTTTTGCTTTCTTGAATATGAGGATCATAAAACTGCTGCTCAAGCTAGACGTCGGCTAATGAGTGGCAAAGTAAAAGTATGGGGCAATGTTGTAACAGTGGAATGGGCAGACCCCATTGAAGATCCTGATCCAGAGGTCATGGCGAAGGTAATGTTACTTAAATTGACCAAAGTTATTTTCAATATTATTGATCAAATATGTAATTGCTTTATTCAAGTAGGGACCAACCTAATTGTATCTAGAAAAAAAGAGGCTGCGTTATGGCTGTGTTGGATTAGGTTTTGACTGTAAAGCACTTGAGATGATGGGGAGCTCATAAGTTGGACACCCAGTATTGTGTAAGGTGATGGGATAGGTTAGCGATATCTATTTGCTTAACGCTCGGCGCTGTAAACGGTGGAGCTGTTAACAATGTACAAAGAGGGTCAGCCCTCGTCATGGGTGGGAATTGTGCATATTGCAGCAAACGCCCACTGGTGTTAAACCAATGATTGCTGCTGGCCGCATTTTAAAGATGGCAGCGTATGGGCACAGCCGTCTCTGTGATGTCAACGGGGAGTGGCTATCGGTTGCCAAGACAGCCTCGGGTCTTGGTCAGATTTATGAACTTATGATTTATGAATCATGTGTAAAAACCCCATATACTGCCATACAGTAGTATGCTGTAGTAGTATGCTGCCTCGGGTCTTGGTCAGATTTATGAACTTATGATTTATGAATCATGTGTAAAAACACCATATACTGCCATACAGTAGTGTGGCAGTATAGAGTACTTTAACCATAGACAATCTGTTTGCTCTTATCATAGAGCAGTGGTGGCGAACCTATGGCACGGGTGCCAGAGGTGGCACTCAGAGCCCTTTCTGTTGGCACCCAGGCCATTGCCCCAGCACACCAGACAGGAATTGAAGAGTCTTCCTGCAGATCCAAGCAACTTAAAAGATTTTTGGTTGGCACCTCGCGATAAATAAGGGGGGTTTTGGGTGTCTTTTTGGGCACTCGGCCGCTAAAAGGTTCGCCATCACTGTCATAGAGGGTCTACAAAATAGTAATAAAAAAAAAATTAAAAATTCAATCCTGTTGGGTATCGCCGTGTCCCAAAATGCCTGATCAATCAAAATAGAAAAACGGTTATTCCATACGGTGAACCCCCAAAACAGAAAATAGCAGACAGTTGTCAGAAATGCCACTCTTTATGACATTTTATATCGACATAAAATTTATCAAAAGGTCGCAAAGTCCTCAATGATGGCACTAAAAATGTTTTGCACAGCTTCCCATTAGACAGCATGGAATAATAACATCACTGACCGGTGTCTGTAGGGGCTGTGTTCTCCACACATTGTTACCTTTTTAACTATGGTTAGTACTGCCATCCATGAAGCAGTTGTTATATTTTATGCTTTCTGATTGGGAGATTTTTTTGGTTTTGGTAACACATATTTGAAGAGAATCTGTCGGGGTGATCCACACGGAGCTGTGGGTGGTTTAGTGCCCCGAATCGCCCTTTTATGAGGTTCCTACTTGGGCGCAATTTAAAAAAAAAAAAAAAACTTGCCCTCCTACTCTGGCTTCACTTGCAGCTGAGCGCTGGCCCATGAAACCCCCGTACACCCCACCTTCACTGTGTATACGCTGTGGTTACAACGCATGCGCAATGGAGCCTGGGAACCTAATCTCTGCTTCGCACAGCTTTGCGCAAAGAGGTGTGGCTTCTAGGTAATTATAAAATTTTTTTTTTGTTTATTATACATTTGGCCCCCGTAGAGACCTGATACAGGTCGATTTGGGTCCCTAGACCACAGGTCTATATGGACCTGCAATTGTTATTGGGTCCCAAATCGGTGTGACGGATCCTCTTTGAAAAAAATCTATCTCATTTATGGAAGTCTAAACAGTTTTTGAAGTTTTCATTGTGTGCTTGAATAGAAATAGCCACATTGAAAATGCTGATCAAAATCACAGGTTGCACTTGTTATAACATTTTAAAATGTCTATATAGAGATTACAAAAGAATTTGTTGTTTTTTCTTCAATTTTTATGATTTAAAGGGTTTTTTTACCCCACTTCCTTTTTAGGTTAAAGTGCTATTTGTTCGTAACCTTGCAAACACAGTAACAGAAGAAATCTTAGAGAAAGCATTTGGGAATTTTGGCAAACTGGAAAGGGTTAAAAAGCTAAAAGACTATGCTTTTATTCACTTTGATGATCGTGTTGGTGCAGTAAAGGTAAGTGTTTTTAATTACAAGATCTTCATATCCATTCCTCTTCCAAAAAATAGGTCAGAAGACTGACCAGTTCTTTTGCCACAAACATTTTGTTACGCTGTTGTGCTTTTATTGATACATTTTAAGAGTTTGGGGGGGGGGGGGGGGATTAATTGTTTGCTGGTGTCTGATGAAACCTTCACCCCTCCTGTGTCACTGGGTATTTCGGGAGGCTCCAACTTCCTGAAGTATTTAGCAGGACCTGCTGTGGAATTCTGCTGCAGCCTTTGATCTTATGAAAGTTCACTGGCAGGGATGCCCCACTCTGGCCGCACCCCTCTTCACTCCAAATCGGCTTGGACGTGGTGTAAAGGTGGAAATAATTGCAATTATTGGTATTGGCAATAGCGCTGGCCACTGAATATTTCTTATCATTAGCAATTTTTTTTTTTTTTTCTCATTTATAACAGGCAATGGAAGAAATGAATGGAAAAGAGTTAGAAGGTGAGAACATAGAAATAGTTTTTGCCAAGCCACCTGATCAGAAGAGGAAAGAACGCAAAGCTCAGCGGCAAGCGGCTAAAAATCAAATGTAAGTCAATCAACTATGTTCCAAAGGTGACGTTTTAGCCTAGTTAGGTCTGTTTAAGTTATAAGGAAGAAACTGAGTGTGATGCAATTCCTTTTTTGGCAACTTGGGAGGCCCGTTGATAAAATGAGAAGTTTTTAGATTGTGATTAAAAATTATGTGGGCTGTGTAAACCTGGCCTTACTTTTTTTGGGGGGTCTGGCCACATCTTTTCTTATGCTTCTCAACCTTTGTGTTGCAGAGAACTTTATAAAAATATGTAAATGAGATAGAGGCGCTCCGGCCGACATCACTGAAACGGCTTTGGACTCCAGGCATTATAAATTATACATGCCCCCCACAATCCAAATTCACTCCTCCTACCACCCTCTAGCACTGCAGACAGCTGGTCACATCACCCGGCTGTTTGCAAGTCTTGCGCAAGCAAAGTAACACTTAACCTTGCACAACCATTTCCAGCCAAGCTCCTCTAACTTTATAATAATATGTACATGAGCCAATTTCTCTGCAACATGAAGGTTGAGAAGCATGAGAAAAGAGATGCCCAGACCCCCCCTTAAGGTAACAAACATGTCACTTAGGACAGCTACCATCAGTAAAGCTTAGGTCAGATTGTCCTTTAAGTGTATATGTTCATTTCTCTATACAGTCATGGCCATAACTTTTGAGAATGACACAAAAACATCTGACAAACACACATAAAAACCAGAGGGCAAGAGATCATGTGAAAATATAATATTTATCACATACAGAAATACAAGTGCAATCATATTATGAGTAACAAAAGCTTTTATTGACAGTAAGAATGAGTTAATGCAGCAAGTCAATATTTGCAGTGTTGACCCTTCTTCTTCAGGACCTCTGCAATTCTCCCTGGCAGCTCTCAATCAACTTCTGGACCAAATCCTGGCTGATAGCCGTCCATTTTTGCACAATCAATGCTTGCATTGTCAAAATTTAGTTTTTTGTTTATCCACCCGTCTCTTGGTGATTGACCACAAGTTCTCAATGGGATTAAGATCTGGGGAGCTTAAAGGCCATGGACCAAGGTGCTCCATCATGCTGGAAAAGGCATTGTTGATCACCAAACTGCTTTTGGAGGGTTGGGAGAAGTTGCTCTTGGAGGACAAGCTGAAACACTTAGAGACGGTCCTGGCGCTTGCTGGTCCTTCTTGGGTGCCCTGGAGCCTTTTTGGCAACAATGGAACCTCTCTCCTTGAATTCCTTGATGATGCGATAGATTGTTGACTGAGGTGCAATCTTTGTAGCTGCGATACTCTTCCCTGTTAGACCAGTTTTGTGCAGTGCAATGATGACTGCACGTGTTTCTTTAGAGATAACCATGGTTAACAGAAGAGAAGAAACAGACACAATCTGGCGAGTTTCTTGACACCCAGGATTAAATGCAAAGAATTGCGCAGTATAACCAAAAAGAAACAAAAAAAATATTAAAGATTATGTCTCTATTGAGTTGGTTCCCTATTTCTCATCTCATTTTTTTCATGCATTGCTATTGGTAATAATTTTGAATGAAAATAATCCAGGGGTTTACTTTGTCTCACATGAACTAGAAAAGTCCACCTTCCATTCTTTTAAAAGCTACGGGATACAAGATGATTGGCCATCATCTACGCGCCCATAATGTTTTTGACATTGGAGGCAAACACCGTTTATGCCACAGGCCTTTATCAGTCCTAGCTTGGCCTGTTGAATGTTGCTGTAACTCGGGTACAGTTTATAGAACAGAGGTGGCCAAGCTTTTCAATAAGTTGGGATGACCATGATTTTTATCTATTCATTGTGGACTGAAGTTTGGCAAGCTTAGTTTGAAACATTTTTTATTTTTAAACAGTCTACAGTCTTTCTTTTAATTTTCACAGTACAACAATCATGAAATTCGAGCAGGAAAGCATATTGGAGTTTGCATCTCTGTTGCCAATAATAGACTTTTTGTTGGGTCTATTCCAAAAAGTAAAACAAAAGAACAATAGTTGAAGAGTTTAGTAAAGTTACTGGTAAGTTGTTTAAAAAAATATGTATATATTTGTTTAATGAAGTTATCATTTTTATAATTTCCACTGTTGATCAATAAAGGGAACTTCAGCTGTGTACTGTCAATGAAACGGGACATCGGATGACCTAACTATGCCTGATGTGTATGTGTCTTATATATTAACTCTCTGCGTTGTTAGGCTAGTTATAAATACTCTGTATTTCATCATGTGGCTATCTAGAAATGTATTGTTTAATAAAAAGCCATAATAGCTTGTGGGAGACAGATGCTACTGTATGGCATACATCCCAACCTCATTACCTAGGGACCTGGTTGTGCCCCAGAGATAAACTGTCCAGTGACATACGGCAGTACCTGCTCAAATACGCAGAAAAACAAAATTAAATAGCGGCGTAGACTGTGCTTCCTCCTGTAGCAAATGTAAACATTCAGGGAAGCCATTACAGACTAAGATACGGATGCAACTGTATGTCATCCATCCCCGGAATAATGCGTAGTGTGGGTGTCCCTCCAGTGATGTAACTCTCCATATATGGCGCGCCTAAAAATCATAGCAGCAATACCCTGCGGCTGCCTCTTTTCTATATCCTCCTATGACAGAGGGAAAAGGCTGCTCAAGAAGACAGTCCCACTGTAAAGGTCAGGAATCCTACCTATGTATACTTACAATAGAATGAAAAATAGAGTAAATCCAACCTTTTACCAATATGTAGTATTGCAGCAACCAAATTGGCAAGTGCTATCTAAGATCTCCTCTGTTTTCTAAATGTGATTCATTATTTAAGAAGAACAGAGCAGGACATTCACCCCTTCCTATCTTAATATCAAAGGACCTTACCAAGTACAAAATTGCTTATGTTCTGTGCGGTTCTTAACCACAACACACAGATGATGCTCCCTTTAGTAGCCAGCAGTGGTAAATATATATTTAAAAAATTTTTAATTTAACAAATTGTAAAGAACTCAACATTTTTATGAATTGATGTCTGCAATTTTTGGCGGTTCTTTGGTAAATTTTGCTGTTTTAAAACAGCACTTTCTCGCAAGTGGTATTTTTTTTTCTTCTACATTTTTTGCTTCACTCTCAAAGTTCTTCTAATGTCAATATTTTTTCAGAGGGTCTATACTGACGTCATATTGTATCATCAGCCAGATGATAAGAAAAAGAAAAGAGGTTTTTTGCTTTCTTGAATATGGGATCATAAAATGCTGCTCAAGCTAGACGTCGGTAATGAGTGGCAAAGTAAAAGTATGGGGCAATGTTGTAACAGTGGAATGGGCAGACCCCATTGAAGATCCTGATCAGAGGTCATGGCGAAGGTAAGTTACTTAAATGACAAAAGTTATTTTCAATATTATTGATCAAATATGTAATTGCTTTATTCAGTAGGGACCAACCTACTTGTATCTAGAAAAAAGAGGCGCGTTATGGCTGTGTTGGATTAGGTTTTGACTGTAAGACTTGAGATGATGGGGAGCCCATAGTTGGACACCCAGTATTGTGTAAGTGATGGGATAGGTTAGCGATATCTATTTGCTTACGCTCGCGCGTTAAGGTGGAGCTGTTAACAATGTACAAAGAGGGTCGCACTCGTCATGGTGGAATTGTGATATTGCAGCAAACGCACTGGTGTTAAACCAATGATGCTGCTGGCGCATTTAGATGGCGCGTATGGGCACAGCCGTCTCTGTAGGGCAACGGGGAGTGGCTATCGGTTGCCAAGACAGCCTCGGTTTGGTCAGATTATGAATTATGATTTATGAATCATGGTAAAAACCCATAACTGCCACAGTAGTATGCTGTAGTAGTATGCCTGCTCGGGTCTTGGTCAGATTTAGAACTTATGATTTGATGAATCAGGTGGTAAAACACCATATACTGCATCGTAGTATGGCGTATAAAGGTACTTTAACCATGACAAGTTGCCTTATCATAGAGGGTCTACAAAATAGTATAAAAAAAAAAAAAAAAATTCAATCCTGTTGGGTATCGCCGTGTCCCAAAATGCCTGATCAATCAAAAATAAAAACGGTTTTCCATGCGGTGAGCCCCCAAAACAGAAAATAGCAGACAGTTGTCAGAAAGGCCACTCTTTGACATTTATATCGACATAAAATTTATCAAAAGGTCGCAAAGTCCTCAAGATGGCACTAAAAATGTTTTGCACAGCTTCCCATTAGACAGCATGGAATAATAACATCACTGACGGTGTCTGTAGGGGGTGTGTTCTCCACACATTGTTACCTTTTAAACTTGGTTAGTACTGCCCATCCATGAAGCAGTTGTTATATTTTATGCTTTTGATGGGAGATTTTTTTGGTTTTGGGTAACACATATTTGAAGAGAGCGGATCGGCTGTGGTGGTTTAGTGCCCCGAATCGCCCTTTTATGAGGTTCCTACTGGGCGCATTTAAAAAAAAAAAAAAAACTTGCACTCCTATCTGGCTTCACTTGCAGTGAGGCGCCGGCATGATAACTCGTCCAACCCCATCTTCACTGTGGATACGCTGTGGTTACAACGCATGCGACATGGAGCCGGGAACCTAATCTCTGCTTCGCACAGCTTTGCCCAAGAGGTGTGGCTTCTAGGTAATAATAATTTTTTTTTTGTTGTTTATTATGCATTTGGCCCCGTAGAGACCTGATAAAGGCTGATTTGGGTCCCTAGACCACAGGTCTATATGGACCTGCAATTGTTATTGGGTCCCAAATCGGTGTGACGGATCCTCTTTGAAAAAAAAATCTATCTCATTTATGAAGTCTA